>JAYXIM010003904.1:0-25433 GCA_037575425.1 Anastrepha fraterculus
GAAATGTCACCTTGACAACGGTCATGAATGATACTTTAAGAGAAATCGATCACTACGGAGAAAATAACGGGTTTATTTTTCCCCAAACTAATATTTGGGAATTTTCGATTGCGTTTGAATAATAAGCCGTTTACATTACCATTTCTTTGGCTTGCAACTGCCTCTGTTATGTGTGTCTGCACTACGAGAGTTAAAAATTATATGCCAACTAAAAGCAGTCATTTTTATAATGCAGCTTTTCGTCCTATTTTAATTGTATGCACCCTGGTTGAACCTGGCAGAAGCCGTTAAGTGCGAAGCAAGATGTAAAAGTAAAACGATGTCGATATTCATAGTCTTGAAGTTAACTTTTTATTTATTCTATTATCTATTCTATTATCGATAACTATGCTTTGATAGCTGAGAATGTCAAATTGTGTTGGCATTTCCATTCAGTAAGGTTTTGTAAATCATCATGAATAATTCACACTTCCAAATTATAATGAAAAAACATAAATCTGTTCGTGAAGTTCCTTGAGTGAAGTGTTGAAGTAGAGGCCGAAATATCGATTCGTCGTCCTTCTCAACTTGTTGGCCTTTGTTCTTCGACTACGCGGAAAATTTGAGGTAAGGATCATGGCTTAGGTGCCTATAAAACACAGCTCGTGCAAGAATTTAAGCTAAACGACCATCGTTTGCGCCGAATTTTTACTGATTGGGCTCATTTAGATTTGTTATTTAGATTTATTGGAAAAAGTAGTCAAAAATTTGACTGATCGAATAGACCATGTAGTTCGTAGCCACAGCAGACATATGACGGATATCGGATAAAAAAAAAAATAAATGCCATGATATGATCTACCAGATTATGAAAAAAAATAATATAAAAACAATTAATTGCACGAATATTTCTGCTTTGTATTATCACTTCAAGTGGTCAAACTCTTAAAAGCTCTCAAAAGCACCCAATAAAAAAGAAAAGTGCGAATAAATAAAATGAAATCTTGATCACTGCTGACACTTCACCAACTGTAACGCGCAGCAGTAGATCTCACGCGCAACGGGAAAACATCGATATAACCCTCGTTGTAAAATTATCGAACCACCCCACATATTGACAAGTTTTCACTATTTTAATTTTTTAATTTTTTATTTCAGTTAATTTTTTTTTATAAAACCACAGTTCATAAGAAAAACCAAATCAGTGTCCACGCTACAAAATTTTTATACAGAATTATAGAAAACGAAATTAGATGCACAGCTTTGTAACCCTTAAATTTTAGCATAATAAAGTGCAAGTTTCTAATGGCTCAAATTTTCGTTGGTTAGGTTAGGTTAGGTTGGCTGGCTGAAAGCCATCACATAGACCTATTGGTCCTTAGTGGTACCAGATGGAGCTTGACCCTTACGTTTCCTTGTAGTAGGCTTCTTGTAATAAGCCTGCGTCTTTTGCGAATCTAAGTGAAATCTGAAGCTCTAATCCTGACAGACATTCTAACATCTCATATTGAAGAGCTGCTAAACATTTTATTCGGGTTCTAGCTAATGCAGGGCAAGAACGTAGAAGGTGTTCAAGAGTTTCGCTCTCTTCTAGTTCATTCCAGGATCTGCAATTATCACAAAAAAAAATTCTCGTTGATTTTTGCAATTTTTTTTTGCCCTGACGGTATTACGCATTTTCTCCACATAACGAATGCGTGGCAACTTTTTTTGTACAAAAGTAGAAGCAAAAACACGAAATACTGTCAGCGAAAAATAAAGTCAAAAGTGAACGCGATTTCAGAGTCGCTTTAACTTGCACTTTAATGCATTAAAATTCAATGGACTTATAACTGCATGCTTGAACATTTTTTAGAAATGCTGATTAAAAAGATTAAAATTTTAATAATTTTTTTTTTTTGGTTTTAGAAAGTTTGAAACTTTTTTATATGAGTCAGAAAATGAACTATATTTTTATAAAAAAAAAATTAAAATAAATAAGAAAAAAATTAAAATGTTAAAACTGTGTGTTTCTATAATTCTGCAACGGAATAGGGATATCATCATAAGTTAGATACCAAGGCACGGCCAGGGTAGCTGCAGTAGAGCAAGAACAATAATGGGAATTCAGTACCAACTCCTTGTATTGCTTTAATCTTTTCATTGACGTTCACTTCGAATTTTTATTTATTTTTTAGATAATCGGCTAGTACTGCGTTTATGCATTTAATTTAATTTAAACTAATTTATTACATTCATTTTTCTTTAATTTTTAAATTATTACAAATAAATAAAATAAGTTTTACGTAAAACCAGTTTTTCTAATAGTGATTTCTCCCCTGCTAGCAATAGGAAACTTCTGAGAGCAGCTCTGCAATGAAAAAGCTTCTCTCTCAGATGAGACGTAAAACTGTAGCTCTCTCGATATGTGGAACAACATCAAAGCGCACAGCACAGAGTGATGAACGCGCCTATCAGTATTAACTGTTGGTACTCAGTATTATATTAATATCATCGTAACGAAATAAATTCACAAAAGTTCGAAAGCAGCAGCGAAATTTCCGTTACTACTACAGCTGTTTCACGCTAATAAATACATACACACACATATATATATATCTACATTTCCTTAGGCTTTAAGTACTATTTGGTAAGTTCATTTTCATTTTGATTACATTTTGTGTTTTATTCGAAATTCCATTTCCTTAAATATCTGTTATCTTGTATTTTTCGTATGTTTTCTTATTATCTACTTATTTAGTATTTAGTTACATTGCTTTAGTTAAAAAAATTAGTTAAGGATTTCGATTAAAATACTATGAACCACAACTTTAACGAGCAGTAATAAAATAATATTACACATACATAGACATATGTGTAAGTATATGGACTCGTATGTACATACATATAGCGTGCGAAAAAACTATGACTCCACAACTTTTTTATCAGTTTTGACTAAGTTGTTGTTTTACAATTATTGCTTTAATAAACTACAGCTCATTGTTTAACAGAAATCATGTAAATCCAAATTTCAAACTTAATACAAAAATTAAACGGATCCATAAACTTTGCTTTAATTCGAATTTCTAGAAACAAATTTGGTATGCAGTTTTATAACTTCTTAAATTTTATTACAAGAAAGTGCAAGTTTGAAGTTGCTGTGAAGGCTAGTGGATTTTTTATAATTTTTTTCGTTGTCCGTGCTGTGAACGTTTTTTTTTAAATGGAGAAGGCGCAACACTATTAGAGGGAAAACAGAATATTCAAAAACCAACGACAATTTTGAGTCATTGATCACAACGTCCGAGCTCTTAGCAATACCGCTAATGCGAGAGACACGAACAGAGCATACGGCAGATTCCGCAGTCGGCAAATTATTCTTCTTATTAGTAACAGTAATAAAAGTAAGAAGGAGACTTGTACTAACAGCAGTAGCAGGAGACGTTGGGTGCATAATATTATATAAACAGTAAAAGCACGAGCAGCTACAAATGCAAACTTTCCTGCACAAAGTGGAGGAGAGATATTACCGCTCCCCGTCTGATTCTCAACATTAGGCTGTAGATTCACACATGTGCAATTGCAGTTCTTTACAGAATTTTCTCGAAAACAATTAACTTTCGCAGCAAGAAGAGTACTTGCCGAAGTCAACTCATCAATGCGAAGCTTACTTACTCTACAGCGAGTGAATTTCCAACTGAAGAAATTCAGTTTTGCTTGTTAAGCGCGCTTTATTTTTACGCAGTGCATTGATCACGTCAAACACATGCGCAGTATCAGCTCTAAGAGCAGCAATTTCCTTTATCATTGACTACAACACTGATTGTTCTTGTGCAGCAAATATATTTGTGCCGTAGGTTGCTTGCTCTGGACTCGCACTCTCATTTAATGCAATTGGAGGAGGAGGAAGTGAGCGAATAGATTTACGCCGAATAGCGGCACTAGAAGAACAAAATCGCTGTTCAGAGCGATAAAAAACACGTGCGCAGGTTGATATGCAGACTACATATTAAATATGCACCCATTCGGAATATGTCTAATAATTGCAAATGGCGTCGTACGTCAATCATATTTGACACTTGTGGGCTAAAGGGCTACAGTATTAAAACAGACAAGCAATGGAGCGCGTGAAGGTCACAATAGATGTTTCAATTACTCAAAATCAGTTTTTTATATATTAAAAAAGTTATTCAAATACGAAATTGGATGATTAATTTTGCGCCATCTTGTACTAAAATTTAATAGCTACTAAATTGTGTACTTAAATTATTTTTTTAATTCCGATTAAAAAGTTTGAAATTTTGATAAAACTTGGATTAATATGTCCTTTGTTATAGAATAAACTAAATTTTTATAAAGAAAAAAAAAACTGAAAAAAAACTTAAAAAAGAGCAACATTTGTATAACAAAATAAATTAAAATAAGAATAAATAAAAATAACTCAAATGAAAAATAATGGTCAGAGCTTGTCAAAATGTGAGAGTTACCATAATTTGTTCGCAGGCTGCATAAGTACTATCCACATAGCTGACATTTTAGTGGCACTTAAATAAAATAATAAGTACAATAATCCACAAAACTCATGTGCGTAGATGATTTTCTTGCAAATATATTTTTTTTCGGCAACTGAATCAACTGAATTGGCTAATTTACTAAAATAATTTATTTGATTTTTATTCACGATTTAAAACTATGCAGCCAAATTAAATGGCTAAATTAGTGACTAGAAATAAATATTATAAAATTTTATAATTTATATAATTTATTTTAAAATCTAACGAAAATATTGTCTTAAGACATTCAATGAAGATTATAATTAGATTTGCGAACATACAACTGCTTGTATATTAACCGTACAATATGAATGTGTCAAGGATGAAGGGGTAATATTAGGAAGTCTGCACAATTTCAACGAATGCTGTTGCAAGCAAGTTTACAGCTATATGCATATCTATGAAATAAAAATTTAGTGAAAAAGTACTCACAGACATGAAGCTTTCCCCTAAGTGAAATATGGCCCAAGGCGAATTTATTACAGGTGATGGTATCCGCATATATGTAAGTAAAAACATACTTGTATTTTGTTTTTGCTTTTTGAATTCTATCACCTCCACACTTGCCATTTCGGTTCCCCTCCAGGAATGCCAAAAAAGAGTGGTTTATCCCACTTAACTTTTTTCAAGCGCAATACTCTTTCATGTTTTTTTTTGTTGAAATATTTAAATTTACATTCTCAATGTACACAAAAGGCAAAGTAAACGCACAGAACAACACAAATAATTTTGACGCTATTCACAGCTATGGCGAAAAAATCATCTGGGTGAATGCCATGACCTATAATACATCCGCCTTGATATGACCCATCTGCCACACGCATGTTTCTTATATGAAAAGTTAGAGCTGGGAAATTTCATCAAATTCTTAAAAGGAGGTTTGAGCCTTTAAGCTTTCCTTCCTTCCTTACTGCACTCATGTTTACAAATGCTTTTCCGTTGAACTGAGGACTAAGTGTGGAAAAACTTATCAAAATTGGAATAACGCTTTCATTAGCCCTTTGAATCATAAATAAGATCATAGGAAAAATATTAACTCTCGTCCCATTTTTTCTAATATTTTATCTCATGTAACTAATATTTTATGTTTCCTGAAGATGAATTAAATCGGACCATAAATACAATTCTTTAAAATCCCTTTAGGGAGTGCTCATTCTACATATAATATATAAATGACATTTGAACAAAAAAAATATTTAATTCGGCTGACCGTGCAGTAGAAAACAAAGTCCTTCCTAGTCTCAAAAAAATGTTGCACGTGGCTACATTTCGATCCCTATTGATTGCTGAACGCTGGCTTTTTTCGAGTTGCATTTGACCATAATTCGCTTCAAACAAATCGGTAGTTTACGAGTCAAGGATTAGTGTCACCGCAAATGAAGCAGTTTAGTTTAGTCTGGAAATAATATTCCTTTACTTGCCTAGGCTGTATGAGGAAATATTAAAGAAAAGCACTTAAAAAAGTGGATTGGTAATCGTCCAAGAGCAAAAATTATAATCTAAAAAATCCAAAATTTCGAGGAAAAATTCTTCAACGCTTCCAATTTACTACGCCTCCTGTAAAAACAAATACTGGTTGTATGAATAATGAGTTAATTGATATCGTTATGTTTTTTTTACATGCCATAAAAGAGGGTCTCTTATTCAACCATTTTTATTTTTCGACTATGAAAATTTTGCAGGAAATGGTTGAAGTAGGCGCGACGTTTTACTTCACTGAAGTTGGAGGAAAGAGTTGCTATTTGACTTTTAACCCTAAAGCGTTGTGTGTGTCAATTCTTAATAAACCGGCGCCTTCGTCCAAGACAAACTTTAATAGCCCAACGGATTAGATGGGTTGGTAACGTATTGCGCATGCCGAAAGAAATGCTAGGAAAGTTTTTGTTTTAATTTTTTTGTTAAAATTGGTGGAAGAAAAAGAGGGCACCACGAAAGAGATCGTTAGATGACGTCGAATCAGATCTTAAGGAAATGAAAGTACACAACCGGAGAGCCGAAGCCGTGGATAGCATACGAGGGCGGTTCAACAAGTACCCGTCTTTGATGACAGAAGGTGTTGCTGAGGAAGTTGGTGTTAGCATCGTGTGCTGCCATCTTTCAAATGACGGCAAAACAAATTTCAGACTGATTTGATAGGTTAGTTTGGATTTGGCAGCTATACGAGCAAGACGTGTTTCGTGATTTTCGATAAGATGGAAAAAGGCCAGTATCGTTCAGTAATTCGCTTTTTGTTTTTCGATGGGGAAAATGCGCGAAGATAAAAGCAACGAATTAAAACGTGGGGGAATATCCGTTTTTGATGAGGAACAACCAGGACGCCCGGCAGACGTGGTTACCGAGGAAATCATTCAAAGAGTCCACGATGATTCTCGCTGATCGACGAACGAAAGTGCGCGAAGAAATAGAGGCCATAGGTGTGTCGACCGGAACGGCAATTAATATTTTATATGATAAGTTGGCGATTGCTCACTGCGGACAACAAGCGGATGGGACTGTTAACTTCGAAGATTTGTTTGAAGCAATTTAAGCGAGATCCGAAGGAATTTTCGTGTCGAGTTGCACCGTTGATGAAACCCGAATTCATCATTACACATCAGAAACTAAGCAATAATCAAAACAATGGATTTCTCCCGGTGAATCTGCACCAAAGAAGGCGAAGACAGGCTCACTACCCGGTCCCTGGACAATACTACAGTGAGTTATTGGACCGTTTTCATAAAAAATTGAAGAAGTAGGGACACCGCCACATTTGGCGAATAAGAAGGTACTGTTTCACCACGATAATGCACCAGGACTTTCATCCGGAGTTGTCGCCGCCAAACTACATGAATTGCGTTATGAATTGCTGCTACACCACCCGATCTAGCTCCTTGCGACTTTTTCTTGTTCTCTAAAATGAAGAAATGGCTCGCGGGAAAAAAATTTTGTTCAAACGAGGAAGTCATCGCCGAGACAGAGGGGTATTTGGGAAAGCTCGAAAAATCCTATTTTTTGGAAGTGTTAAAAAGTGGTTGGAGCGTGTTGAAAAATAAAATAAAAATGTTTGAAAAAAATGGTGTCTTCGTTCCTAACACGGGTACTTATGAGCCCTCCTCGTAAAGTGGAGAAAAATTGTTGATGAAGGTATGGCCCAGCACGCACTGTGAATCTAAGAAGAAGAAGATTACAAGCAAAGCATGAATACTCTGCTCTTTGGATTTGGCTGTAAATGGTGACATTTGTGAAACCAATGCATAAAATAATTATTAACAACCGAAAATTTCTATAAAGTTCACATACAAATCACGGTTTGTGGTTCAAAAGCTGCATTGAAAATAATCATTACATTTTGTTGCATGAGGTTTTCTTTGACTTGTTTTAACTCATCGAATCGCAACAATTCGATCTATTACGAGTATTAGTTATTTCTTTCAAATTACATAATTTATATCTGGTAACTGTATAAATGTATTCGTATTTCTATTTGTTTCCTTCTTTTACTTCTTAATTGGTATGTAAAAAATACTAGTGTAAATCAAGTCGGTGCACGTACACACATACATAGGTAATTTTCCAGCGCCCTCGAACGCTCTCAACTAAGGCAACCATTTTAGTTAAATTCATGCGCTTTTTTTGTTTTGATTTTCACCGTAGTTTCTTTTGATCTATTTCTCTTTGAGCAAATCTGCATTATTTCTTACTTCTTTCTAATCTGTACCATTTCCTTCATTCCTCAAATCATTTGTTGTTACTATTCTAATTAATTCCACATAGTCCCATTTCCCCTCCTTTGTCTCTCAATGTCTCTCAGCGTTGTCACATTCTTCTATTCGCACGCAATTTTGCCATCAAAACTGCTCAACGCTATTGCAAAGGCTTGCAGTGCACACAATGGATAACGGTAATCCATGGTGAATACATCCTCGGAGGTACGTCCAAATTGCATGACTATATAATCGGGATCAGAATCGTGTACGAGTTGAAAATTCTTAACCGATGCCTGCGTAACGCGCCCATGAAAATTGAGTACATAAGACTGTGTTTCATCATTCCAGACGGGCGTCTTATTATGCAACTCCACTATTGTGTCCATGTTCTGGTGGGTGAAAGTAAAAAGGAGACACGTAAATATATAATAAAAAAGTAACATTAGATTCATACAATAACTCACCTTTATTTTCCACAAATCAAGTATACCCTGTTGTTTGGGATCGGCTGAACTGATTTTTACGCGTTGATCTTCTTCCGTCATGCCGGGCAGTATTACTGTCATGTTGCGTGGACCTTTGAAACCTAAGATATTGGTATCCTGAAAAAGAAGGGAAGCGAAGCATGTAAATACCGGGTGTTTTTTGTTAGCTGCAAGAGATATGTACATCGAGAACGTACTATGAAAAAAAATGATAGACCTCGACATGGTGTAATAAAGCGAAGCCGCACAGATCGATACCCAAGAAGACAAACCTATACGAGGTAGCTGGCTACAAATATGATGGATCCAGACAAGGGTGGAGAGAATTGTTCCTTTACGGATGACCTTCTGGGCTCTACCGAAGTAATGCAGAAAGTAGTCCCGGGAAGGGTGTCACTCCAGAAGGGGAGGAAGGGCTGTTTTAGTGGCCACACCACTCGACGTAGTAGACGACGGTCGCTGTAAGTGCGAAGCCATTTTGAACTCACACAGCTGAGAATGGCAAACTGTGTTGGCATTTCTGTTCAGTAAGGTTTGGCAAGTCATCATGAATCGTTTAACGTCAGAAAAACACTTCTAAATTGTGGAAATTTGCTTTAAAAAAAAAGTAAATAAATCTGTTTGCAAACTCTTTATACGTTGGCGGCATCATCGGTCCTAATTTCTTCCGAATTAAGGAAGGAGCTATACTTTATTGGCTTTCTTTTTCTTGATTGGCTCGACAACCGCTTACGCGATTTAGGGCGCTTTTTTTTCGTGCTAACTGGCGTCAGTTGGAAACACCAAATGAAGCCAAATCTTTTCTCTTCCTTTGCTACCATCAGCTGGTACTGCATAGAGTACTTTCTCAGCGTTTTTATCCATTCAGGCGACATGCCCCAGCCAACGTAGCTGCTGAATCTTTATTCGCTGCGCTATGTCTATGGCGTCGTAAAGCTCATACAATTCAACGTGCAGAGGTCCAGGAATCTTCCGCAGAATCTTTCTCTCATATGGAAAGATGATGGTTTCGTGTGTAGAAGTCCACACATGTGGGAAAAGTCCCTGATTGCCATTCATTTGGAAGTAGACAGGACGATTCTTCTGCATACGGTCGAACCAGCTCACAACTTCCAGGCTTTGCCCGACTATCCTCTGGGTAGCTCGCGAACATCCGTTTGAGAGCGAACTAATGTGAGAAGGCGAAGTATCCCAGGATATCTGGTTGTGCGCTGGGTCTGGAACCCGCCACGTAAAACTCCTTCCCCAAAGAAAACCAGAACTTTATTGGTTTTGAAAGCTTAATCACCCGGAACACTGTCAAGTTAACCTCATTAATGCATCGGCAAGCTCACCTGAATTGTAAGAGCCTACTCCAGACCGAGCTCAACTAAGAGCGAGAGGAAACCGCTACTTAAAAGCCAAATATTGCTGTGGTAGCCGAAAGTGTTGAAGAAAACCCAGGTTTGTCCATTCCTCGTCGTTCTTTGGAATTAGGCATTCAACAAAAGTCATTATACCGTATTTTGCATAAAGATTTGGGTCGTAAGGGTTATAAAATCCAGTTAACACAAGAACTCAAGCTAGCCGATCATCAAAAACGTCGTGTCTTTGCTGATTGGGTCGTTGAAATGCATCGAAAAATCATCTTGCGTGATGAGGCCCATATCCACCTCGGTGGCTTCGTCAACACGCAAAATTGACGGATCTGGGGCTCAGAAAATCCAAGACTTATTGTTGAAAAGCCTCCCTATCCTCAACGTGTGACTGTTTGGTGCGGTTTATGGTCCGGCGGAGTCATTGGTCCTTACTTTTTCGAAAATAAAGCAGTTACGGTGAATGGATTGCGCTATCGAGAGATGATTAACGATTTTTTATGGCCAGAGTTGGATGGTATTGATCTGGACAATGTTTATTTTCAACAAGACGGTGCTACGTGCCACACAAGCAACGAAACTATTTATCTTTTATGGGAAAATACCTCCAATAACACCTCTTAATGGAAAACCCTCTAGTTGACGCCAAGTGGATGGATCAAGCGAGCGCCAGCTGTTTAGCGTGAAGTTTTCTCTTCCGAATGCAGTCCTTCTCGCTTCAGTAAGGAAATTGTGTAGTACAGTTACGGGCATGCTGGCTTGATAGGGCTATCTGGCGATGGATAGATCACGCGCTGAGAAAACCACGAGATAGCATCACGAAAATGGCACTGGACTGGAGCCCGCAAGGGAGCAGTGGTGCGGTCGGCCAAAAATCACTTGGCGAAGGTTGATGTTGCACGAACTAGCCCAGAACCGTGTACGATGGAAGAGTCTTGTTGAGACCCTATGCCCCCGAGCGGAGTGAAAACGGATATAAAAGAAGAATAAATGTATGCACTACATTAAACTCGTTGATTTCATCTGTGTACAGGAAACTCCAATACCAGCAGCGTGTGAAATATCAATATTTTTATTAGAGATTGCGATTCTGAAAATATGCTAAAAGTTGGTCTGTGGATGACTGAAAACGTGATGGTCCTATGAATCTTAGTTCAATAGTTTCTGGTCTGATGAATAATAATATTATTGGCATCGTCCGAACGAAAGTTTCCAGTTGAACGAAGTCAAACAAACCATGAGACATGCCGGAGAAAGCATGGGTATTTTACTTGGTAGAATGACGGTGCTTTTATAACCAACTGCATTTACAAACAAATTTAACTAAGTTTGTGCATAAGTGTGCATATCCTGTTGATGACATGATTTTTCAGTAAAACGGCTATCCTAACCACGATCTATGGGAAGGGATATTGGCGGAGTGGGGGAAGCTCCTCCCAAAAAACAAATAAATCAATGATTGCCCAGGGTCGCCCTCGTCTTCGAGGTCAGAAATGAATAGCAGCTTTGAAAAAAATGGTATTCTGATTCGATTTGACAACTCCTCAGAGTTTCTGAAAGTCAAACCATTACTCAACGTTGCTATCCTAACGTTATAGTTAAAATCATGAATAGCCTAGTACAGCATCTCACTGTTAGAACATCCACCTTTTCGCCGACTTTTCATCCATTTCTTAATGAGAAATTTGGATTTAAAGAAGCAAGATTTGATAAACGAAAAACGGAAAAGATAACGATACGCGGCCTGAAGTATCTGGCACTGGAAAAGAAAGAAGTATTTGCAACATCTTTTACTCAAACTCCTGAGGATCGCCTTAGCGGATTTGCGCCTACGAAATATATCTATGCATACTCGCTTAGTAATTGCTTAGTTCTTCCAAAATAGACTGGCATTGTAATAGATCCAAATGCTGATGCCCAGGTAAACGGAAACCCTCTACTCCTTACTTACTTATATGGGCTTATCAAGGATCACACCCCGTTACCGGATTGAGGCCGACTATAACAAGTCTCGCCAGGCGTCTCTGCTTTGCGCGCCTTGTCCAATTTGTTACACTAAGTGATGATGATAAGGTTCTCTCGACTTCTATTAATTAATTAATTAACGAATTAATTTTGCGGGAATACCGAACTCAGACTCATAATGGACTTTCCTGGTAGTTGGCGCATATGGTAGGGTCGCCTTTCTTCAACACAGGGCAAAGGACACAGAGATTCAAAGTTCAAACAGCCTATGATCAAGTACCAGCACGGCAGCAATTAACTATTCATTGTGAGGCGAACTAATGCTGGAGGTACTCTGACGTATTTGGCTTAAATGTTCAGCATCATTTTTTGAACAAAGAGCAGTAAAGGACTTGGAAACCACTAATTAAGAACTACTTCTTTCAAAACCCTTGTGTACATGAAATCTCGAATGTTTCATCTTAAGAAAAGATGAACTTTGAAGATGTGAGGGTCTGAATCTCTTGAGTGATGAATCGGTAAAAAATTTTCGCTTAAGCATCTCTAATATCTCTAACATCTCTAATATCACTATAGCCAATGTGAAACCTTCGAGTACATTTCTTATAAAAATCATTTGCCATTCACATTGCCATTAAATTGTAGTTCCTTGTATTTATGGAACAAAATCAAGAAGGACTCCAAAACTTAGAAGAAAGTTCGACCAAACAGCTAACAAACACTGGCCCTATGAGTTTGTTTTTTTGTGGGTGAGGTAAGGTTCAAAATGACTTCGCACTAATAGCGATCGTCGTCTACTGCATTGGGTGGTGTGCCCACTAAAAAAATCCTTCCTTTCTTTTGGGGAGACACCCTTCCCGGGACTACTTTCTGCATTACTTCGGGAGGGCCCAAGACGTCCTATGAGTGCGAATACATATAATTTCATTGTGAAACAATCAATGCAATTTATGCAAATTTAGAAAGCTTTCCAATCAGTTTCTCCAATCTTCGAACCGTACAGCATCCTAAACTTTACTTACATAGATGATAACCCCCAAATCAAGGCGTGGATTCTCCGTGCTGTCCTTGCTGCCGT
Organism: Anastrepha fraterculus; assembly: GCA_037575425.1. NCBI lineage: Eukaryota > Metazoa > Arthropoda > Insecta > Diptera > Tephritidae > Anastrepha > Anastrepha fraterculus. The sequence goes on from JAYXIM010003904.1 coordinate 13,081, forward strand.
TATCGAACACTGTAAAGGAGGTGCCGAACACATTGGAACGCAATTTGCCGCAGAAGCCCTCCGCGTTGCGAGATAAGTCCGTAGGATCGCAGCTGATAATATAATTGGATGTTTTACTCTTCTTCCGTTTGCGTCCTTTAAGAATTGAAGCGTTATGAAATCTTACACAAACTGCCATTTGTTTACTCTACTCACCACCCAAGAGAAATATTTTCTTTCCATAATCCCGCTCCAAATGCAAATAGTAGATCGGAAAAAGGCCACGATCCATACCTTTCCGGTCGCGTGTTATGCGACATTTGAAGAGCACACCCTGTGCCGCTGGTTGTATAACGAATTGGTCGATGTTGCCGATGAGGTCACCTTCCGGTTCGCCGCTGGCGTCCGCCGTCGAGGACGTTTGTTGCGCACTATTCGAGGTATTGGCAGTGTTGTTGGCAGAACCAGCGGATTGAGCCGATGAGCTGCGAGCACTGGTGGCTGCGACAATGGTAGTGCTGTTCGTATGTGATGCAATGCTATTTGCGATGCTATGATTTAATGGCATTACAGGTGCTGCTTCCTCGATATTGCGATTCACATAATCGTCTTCGTCCAGTGTGCTGCTATCCTGGTCGTGACTGTAGGAGTATTGTTGATGCTGTTGCAATTGTTGTTGTTGGCGCTGTCTTTGCCTTTGTCCATTGGTGGCCACATGGTTGACCGGACTACTTTCTTCGTCTTCGAGCTCATGGGAGGATATTTCCTCAATTAAATCTGGAAGCACAAAATGCAACGGAAGAAACAATACTTACATATACATTCACATACACAGTAAGTAATACAGAGAGAAAGGAAAATGTTAAATAATGTAACTCAACGCGCTTACCCTCTTGATTGATGATGTGACTCGTCACATGAGCTGTTCGCGGACGCATATTGTTCGAGTTACTGCCGCGCTCTCGCCCATTCGAGATGACCATGTTGCTGCTGGGGATAACGGTGGTATTCGTTGGCGTTGTGTTGGTAGTGGTGTTACTTAATAATTGATCGGGGTTGTGTGGCGAGCTGATGAACTGCATTGGACCGTCGTAAGCGTGCAACTCGCGGCTATTAGCCGTTGTTGTGCGCAGCCCGGACATAGGACGGGTTATTTGTAAGTCACTGGCCTGCACCATGCCAGGAGAAGCACGCTTTTGTCGTATGTACGCCTCCATTAGCAGGCGCTGTAAGAAAAGAAAGAAGGACAGTTTAAATATAAGATAAACAGTCAGATTTCTGTGCCCTCGTCAATTACTTTACGATTAGCGAATACATTTTAGTTTGGTAATTTAAAACTGTTTTCACTTAGAGCTTACTATTTTAATTATTTTTATGTCCCTTTTTCTCATAGCAAAGCTTAAAGGAAATAAATGTAAAATGTTACACAAAAAACTCAAGATTCCATTTTCGCATTTCTGATTATGACAGCTTAACAGCTGATATCAGTCTGCCAACTGCTGTTTAAAAAAATTAGTATTACAATGATAACCTACTGGATATTGAATTACCCACTGTAGCACGGACACTCTCTGAGTAAGATGAATGAGTCAACAGTTGTTTACTCGCATCACCGCTACATTGGTGTTATGAAGGCGAGTTTGCTCCGCACAGTATCCATACCAGCTGTCTAAGTAATAAGCGGTTCAATACCGATAGACTTACTAGCTTTTGAGAGGGAAAAGAATCTAGGAAGAAAGAGGGAATGCAAGAAAGAGTAAGCAAACCTGCAGGGCGCGAAACAGGATGAAACGCTAATGGCCAGACCGCTGGATTAACGAAACACGCGGCAAATGGACGGCTAGGCTTATAAAAGGCGTCGCCATATGGAATAGCAGGAACTACGGTGAAGCCAGTTTTTATACAACCCAAATGCTTTCGGAGCACGGCTATTTCCGGAAATACCTGTTCAAAATAGGGAAACGCGAACACCCCACATGTATATACGGGGATGGCGCTGAAGGTGACGCTGAATACACATTCTTCCAATGCATACGTGGGAACAAGAACGTTGAATGCTGCAGAATGCAATCGGCCATATAACCACTGAAAATGTAATCGACAAGATGCTAAGAGGAAACATTGAAGCTCATCAGTGATTTTGCGATAAAAATTCTCCGGATAAGAAAGCGGGACCTACATGCAGGCGCATGGGCAAAGATCTTTGTAATGAGGAAGATGGAACGCCACTCCGAAGTAATAAGAAAGCGGTTCCAGGCTTGGCGACGGTTCCAAACGAGGGGGAGTTTTTTAGTCTCCGGGCATACCCTTGCTGCGACGGCAGCTTTGACGATGAATTATATATATATATATAATTGGCGCGTACATCCTTTTTGGGTGTTTGGCCGAGCTCCTCCTCCTATTTGTGGTGTGGAGGGACCTACAGTTTCAAGCCGACTCCGAACGGCAGATATTTTTATGAGGAGCTTCTTCATGGCAGAAATACACTCGGAGGTTTGTCATTGCCTGCCGAGGGGCGACCGCTATTAGAAAATCATTTTTCTTAATTTTGATGTTTTCACCGAGATTCGAACCAACGTTCTCTCTGCCATTCTGCCAATTCTGAATGGTAGTCACTCACCAACCCATTCGGTTACGACGGCCGTTGAATTAGGCATCTTAAATTTCCTCATAATGGAATGGAATAAAAGGTAATGACTGGAAATTTTCCAAATATCTCAATCAATCAATATTGCTCATTATGTTTCGGCTTAGAGATAGGATTTAAAAGATAGAGAAAACCACGCGAGAGGGAATTCATTACTGTTCTGAAAACTTCTCGGTTACTTCTATGAATCATATCAGTTTGTCGAGGGAAAGAGAATGCAGCTCGTACTTTTTTAATGTATCCGACCCAAAGGTGTACCATTTAAGTTTTGCGCAAGCCGGGCAGCAGGAGAGTAAATGCTTGGTACTATCCTCAAACTCCAAACAAGATGTACACAGATGTGAGCATATGTCTTTCCCATAGATTTTGCTTCACAATTAGTTCTACCAATGTTCGTAGCTCACTCCTAATCTGCATGTGAAAGAATTCTGTTACCTCCCTATCAACATTTTTCGGAAAAAACTTGGCTGCTTTGTTTTCATCTGCTTTATTGTTGAACATCTTAATGTGCCGGGACTAATTCCTCTTTGCTTGGCCCTAAAATTGGCTCCGATCCAATTGGACGCTTTCAACAACTGCAATTCACTTCATTCATAACATCAGCCAGTTTGTTGTCTTGAACAACATAGTATCCCGGCATTCACATAAATTCAAGCTCAGTTCATGAGTTTATTTCAGTCTACAACGGATTGGACCTAAACTTGACTTCCTAGATTATTTAAGAAGAGATGCGAGTGGTTTCTAAGACTTTTAAAACAGGGGTAAGGTACGGGTTAGTTTACTGGGGCGGCAGCCCTTGGTCGGGAAAAACCCGAGTCGTTCCGGTAACGTAGAACTGAAGTAAGCTGCTACAACAACAACAACCTTTACAACAGCTTGGCTGTCACTCCAGACCCAGATTTTACTTATTTACTTACTTCTTACGCTCCTTAGTCCAGTTAATGACTTTCAAGGCCAGTTGAAGTTGAGCATCGTTTTAAGTCCCAGAGGGAACCAGGTAGGGATTTTTATTATTAGTTGCTCTTGCGTCGACTATGGGTGAATCATGCAGGAATATTTGATTTGTTCTAATCCCTTCATCACTTCGCATTTGGTATAACTTGGCAAGCTTCCACAATGAAATTGGGCTATATGTTTGAGTTCTAGGAGGCCGCTCAAGCCGTAAGAGATCAAAGTACGTTTCTCACAAGTCGAACCGCTATCCCTGCGACGCAGAAGCGCTTCAAGTGGCGCGATTGAAAGGCCTCATTAGCTCATAAACCTCATCTGAAAGGCGTTATGGACCACAAACTAAACATATTATCGGTTTCTACTGGAATTCCCGAGTTGTAAATAAGTTCCCGAAACTTAAGTGTAGCAGCACTTCTCGTTACTCACGAATTAATCTCAACTTAGGCCTCAACCAGCCTATTCTCCAGATTTAACTCCGTGTGACTATTTACTCTTTCCAAATATGAAGAAATGCTCTGAAATTAAAATTTTAAAAGTCGATCCAAGAAGCACCGGGATATTTGGTATCTCCAAAAACACTTGGGCTAAAAAGCCCATTGTATTTAAAGCTCTGGAAAGTGAAAGGGTAGATAGTCAAGGAGGAAAGGAGAGAAGTAACAGAAGGGGAAATAAAGGATAGAATGGAGACATAGAGGTAGTTAGACCTGTGAAAATGTTCCAAGTTCTTTGGGATATCTGAAAATATCCAGTTTGAGAAATCGAATATTACTCGTTCTCATGACATGAACCCGAAATTAGTAGCCTTGGTCTAGAAAATGCAGGACACTCACAAAGAAAATGTTCAGTGCTATTCGTCTCCTCTAAGTAAGACAGGCAAATCGTGTCCTCAATGATTTCAATGGTGGTTATATGTTGATCCCATGGATTGTGCCCTGTATTAATACCGACCATCACCCGACGTCTTTTCTTCCAAGTTTTAGAAGAAAGTCCGACAGTTTTGTGAGCGGGCTTGCCACAAAATAATTTGAAGTTCTGCAGCGTTCTAGTTCTGCATACTCGCTGATCCTCTTCTTGATTCCTGTATTTCGATTATTGGCTTTGCTCCCTGTGGGGGAATCGCTGGTCCATAGTTGGCCAACTCATCAGCAATTCCATTCCCTTGAACCAAGACTCCAAAGAACTGTTCTACATAATAAACAGGGAATCGTCTATTTGGAGGGCTTGGTATTATTTAGAGAACATACCAAAAATTGGAAAAGTGTTGGATGAAGTGTACATACATACATATTGAGATCGACGTAGACTATGTTGGGAAATAAAACGTGATCCTTATTTCATTTTGCAGGGGATGATTCAATTTTGCCATCAATCTCGAAAATAATGCATTCCCTCACTTTCACCTTTATTTGAGAGAAAAGTGTGTGCGGTATGAGTGCGGTTGTGAGTGTGGCAACGTTTAATCATAACAGTGGTTAAAATTTTATTACATTGAGATTTATTTATTTTTTATTTATTTATTTGAAAGCGTAACAACTAATTCATAATTATTACACTTATAATATTACAGCGCTGGCTACCAGGGCCTTCGGCTTATTGCTAAAAGGGGGAAAATAGTCTAATAGAATTTAAAAATATTTAAAATTATTGGCAAATGCATGACTCATGGTACTCATGCTCATTCGTACTAACATGTGTGAGTAACATATATACGCCCATCGTATGTACGATTAAGCGCATAGATGTACACCCGTATATTCACTAAGAAACATTTGTACCATGCCCAACAAGGATTACTTACATACATATATTATATTAAAAGTAATATATACAAGAAAAAATAATGGTTAAATAGGTATCTTACACAGATAAATAAATTGAGATTGAAAAAGACGTAATGAGTACTTCGTGGTTGTTGTAGCAGTTCATCAAGCCCTGCTGGTACGGTGTATCCACCGGCGGTCATCGTCTATCTCATCTACGGTATGCTCAAGAAATATGCTGTTTCGAGTGTGAGAAATAGTGAGAGGAGTGTTAGGTGAGAGGGTTTAAGGGAAATATGAAAAGGTGGTTGGTATAGCGCGGGACACCGGCACATGCCGGATATATGTTTTGTATGACGGGGTCAATTCTGCTACAATTTGCTCCTGAACGTAATTGTGCCAAGACGAAGCGGGTCTCAGGTGGCATTTGCAGGCTGTAAAGTAGCCCTGATTGGACCTTATCAGTGTGGCTTCAGACCTGGAAAGTCTACCATCGACCAAATATTCACAATACGCCAAATCTTGGAAAAGACCCATGAAAGGAGAATCGACACACACCATCTTTTCGTCGACTTCAAAGCTGCATTCGACAGTACGGAAAGGAGTTACCTGTATGCCGCTATGTCTGAATTTGGTATCCCCGCAAAACTAATACGGCTATGTAAGATGACGTTGCTCAACACCAGCAGCGCCGTCAGAATTGGGAAGGACCTCTCCGAGCCGTTTGATACCAAACGAGGTTTCAGACAGGGTGACTCACTGTCGTGTGACTTCTTTAACCTGATGTTGGAGAGCATCGAACGAGCCGCAGAACTTAATCGCTCAGGCACAATTTTTTATAAGAGCGTACAATTGCTGGCGTATGCCGATGATATTGACATCATCGGCCTTAACAACCGCGCTGTTAGTTCTGCCTTCTCCAAACTGGATAAAGAGGCAAAGCGAATGGGTTTGGTGGTGAACGAGGACAAAACGAAGTACCTCCTGTCTTCAAACAAACAGTCGGCGCACTCGCGTATCGGCACCCACGTCACTGTTGACAGTTATAATTTTGAGGTTGTAAAAGACTTCGTGTATTTAGGAACCAGCATTAACACCGATAATAATGTCAGCCTTGAAATCCAACGTAGAATCTCTCTTGCCAACAAGTGCTACTTTGGACTAAGTAGGCAATTGAGCAGTAAAGTCCTCTCTCGACGAACAAAACTAACACTCTACAAGACTCTCATCATGCCCGTCCTAACGTATGGCGCAGAAGCTTGGACGATGACAACATCCGATGAAGCGACGCTTGGAGTGTTCGAGAGAAAGATTCTGCGTAAGATTTTTGGACCTTTGCACGTTGGCAACGGCGAATATCGTAGACGATGGAACGATGAGCTGTATGAGCTTTACGACGACATAGATATAGCGCAGCGAATAAAGATCCAGCGGCTTCGTTGGCTGGGTCATGTCGTCCGAATGGATACAAACGCTCCGGCTTTGAAAGTATTCGATGCGGTACCAGCTGGTGGTAGCAGAGGAAGAGGAAGGCCTCCTCTGCGTTGGAAAGATCAGGTGGAGAAGGACTTGGCTTCACTTGGTGTGTCCAATTGGCGCCGGTTAGCACGAGAAAGAAACGACTGGCGCGCTTTGTTAATCTCGGCCAAAATCGCGTAAGCGGTTATCGCGCCAATTAAGAAGAGGAAGAAAGTAGCCCTGTCTGGTGCGCTGCAGCTCCAGCAGCATTCATCCGTAATGCTTGCTGGGTAGGTCTAGTTTGTGTGTGGTGGTGCACACTGACATACTCAGTGATATGAGAAGCCAACAATTGCGTATTATGGGAATCGTTGATTAACGAGTACAAATGGAATATAGGCGAGGTGAAACTTTAGTGGCTTCGTGTCAGATTTCATGGGGGAAACAATCGACAATTCAGTTTGGCAAATGCGCTGCAGGTGCAACACAACAAAACAATTAGCAATGTTGCACAACAATTTTCACATGGCATTGAAAATTGTTAAATAAATCTTAAAAAAAAATGACTCAAAAGCACAGATTTTATAATTTTAGTTCCATTTGTTTTTCCAGTTTCTGCGCTTTTCGCGTAACACTGATTATAGTGAATGCTTAATGGAATTGTGCAAATTTCAAGTTCAAGTGTGGGGTGCCAGCAATGTTGGCGGCATATCACTCATTACCACCGTTGAGTCCGATACAACCGTTTCGCGCTATATTTCGGCAGCAATTTTTTTGATGCCGGAACAATGACATGCACAGACAGACAAGCATACGTACTTAAGTGTATTAAACGTCATATGCTAGTGTTCATATGTATACACATACATACGTATGTATATGAATATCCGCGAAAAGCTTTCATCCACAAAATGTTGTATGCAGTGATGTTTTTGCATTGCTATTGCTTTTATTGTTATTGTTATTGTAGCAAGTTGCAGCAAGTGGTCAATTACTGTCGATGTCAACATCAATTTTTTTACTTGCTTCTGACATGATTTGGTCATTTGCGGATTTCGAATATAATTTGCTTGCGCTCAGGGGCGCTTGTCCTCATATGTCTGTATCAAGGGCTGACTGGAGATGAGATGTTCATAACACCAAGCCCGGAATTCGCTTTAAAGGTTAATATTGCAAAGTTTCTTCTATACACTTCACGTAAACGTGACAGGTTCTCTAAAGCGAAAAATCTAATTATTCAGTAAGCCTAGTGCGTGAACTGGTATTTGTTGGAAAAAGTCATACTAGTGCAAGAGTGATTAAAATTGTACCTACCAATTGCGAAATGACTAATTTCAGATGTACGCAAAGGAAATATACCTCTATGTCTTCCATATCTCCCTTAAAACCACACCAAATTTCATGATTGAAACGACATTTGGAAGCTAAAACTCGCCGCTTTATATTATATTTGTATAACCGCATGTAATTTAATTATTAAACTTAAATTTTTGAATAGGGATGTCACATGTCAAAAAATTTAGTGAATTAAATATGTAAGTAATAAGTAAAGTAAAATATCGCAGTTGGAAAGGAAAGACTTTCAAATGCACTTAGACCCAGAAGTAAAATTTTGAACAGGGTAGCCACCTACCTAAAAATTTCAATTAAATATATGCTTTTTCTTTTAAAGTATCAGGTATTTGTGTAAATTTTAGTTCAATAAAATTTTCGAAGCCACCTATCTAAAATATTTAGCTGATTTAAATATATAAGTTACGATAATCAGTTGAGTGAAAATACGTTTCTCCATGGTGTGAGTAATAGGCATAATAAACTAATATGATCTATATATAGTAATTTTGCTCAAAAAGTTTCGTCTAATTCAATTCTACTTAGACCTGCCATAAGTTCTGTTACAAGTTAAGTCCGTTATACAGGGTGGGCCATGTAAAATTTGCTTTTTGAATCGGCTATAAAAAAAAACTAATAAATATTTTTTCAAACTTTTTTTTTATTTTGAAGATTGAACATTGTCATTTATGAATGAAAAATAATATCGTTCAAATGACTGCCACGACTGGCTTTACAGTAGGCCATTCGATCAACCCAATTTTTAAGCACATGTTCGATTGTTTGGGCTCCAATTTCATGAATGGCAACTTCGACTTCGTGTTTTATAGCATCAATCGTCTCTAGATGGTTCGCATAGTATTTGTCCTTAACGGCTCCCCACAAAAAATAGTCCAACGGGCTTAAATCACAGCTCCGAGGCGGCCAATTGATATCGGAATTCCGGCTGATTATTCGGTTTTCAAAAACGGTAGCCAAAAGTTCGAGTGTAACTTTGGCAGTGTGACAAGTTGCACCGTCCTGTTGAAACCAAATGTCGTCCATGTCATCCTTTGCAATTGGAAACAAAAACTCGTTGAGCATGTCACGATAACGCTCGCCATTTACTGTAACCGCGGGAGAAGAAGAAGACTCACCACTTTGGAAATAGGTTTTCAATATTTCCCAATTTTGTTCAAGCGTATAGCGTCCCATTTCGTAAATGTCAAACCTTTAAGTAAATTATGAACACATTTGACATGTTATTTGTGTTACCATTCTCAAAAAAATAGGTGGTTCAAAAAGCAAACGCTATATGGCCCACCCTGTAGATATGAAATTATAATACTTTTTTCAATGAAGTTAGTTTTACTTAACTATGTATATAAATATTAAAAAATAAAAATGTTTAATTTTCATTCCCACGCTCTGCATTGCTTCACCACGCCTTCTCAGAATCCTTTTGGTACACTTCGCCGCCTCTTGCCTTCACAAGAAACTCCTCACCAAACCATTACGGAGGCTGGATGGTGGTCACGCTGAATGTATAGAGCAACATTTTTTGTGTCTTTAGATGTTTTAGCATAGATTTTCTCGTTTTGCTTATTAAAAACTTCTTCAGCAGGGAAAATTTTCTTATCTGTGAAAAGAATATTTTCATGGCCAATCACCGCGTGACACCGCCGAAGTTGCTTGCATCTGTCGAGTCTAATTTTCTATAAGCTCGTTGTCAAAAGACGACTAGTTGAGCGACGGAAGGCTTTCATGTGGAGATCAAATCTAAGTAGTCTTAACTTGAATATGCTCGATACATTTATTTCCCTGGACATGAATTTCTGCTTTCTAAGGAGATTTCTGCGAATTCTTTTTCGAACGGATTTCATGGCTAAAAAATACCCTATGTAAGGTGATTTTCAGAGTAGCCCACTTAGTTTTTGTAATATTAAATTTGCCAATATATGGGCACGCTTTCTTTGATTTTGCAGAAGAGTGGGGTCTTTCCACTCATATTATAACACAAAACGACTTGGGAGACCTCAATAGAGCCTTCAAACTATTATGCATTTGCATGATTTGCGCCAGAAAACGCAGTTGTGAAGATGTTGGATGTAACAGGCGACAACCCACTCCGAATTGTGGTAACGTCATTTCACAATTAATAAACGATTGCAGTAGGTATATTGCAAATTCATGAAATGGGTTTCCTTGGAAACTGACAATCAAAGTTCAGTAAAAAAATATAAAAGTGCTTTTAGATTCAAAAAACAAAATATCATAGAATGGAATTGGGAAATGTAGGAGTTCGACGAGTACCTGTGGTAGACGCGCGCTTTTTACCCCACCACAAATTTGCGCGGCTACTATTTGCAGAAAAGTACAAATTTTGCGATCAGGAATGAAAAATGGCTGTGTTCACGGATAAGTAGACATTCAATGTGGATGGTTCGGTCGTTGGCGCTCGGGTATTGGCGCACTAAAAACGATCAGAAAATAGTGCACGAGCTGGACAATTTCTCGCTTATTGTCTGGGCAGGAATCGGCTGCAAGGGAACTACCCGTATAAACTTCGTTAGCCTCAAAATGGAATCTTTTTAATGTGCACAACTGCTAGTTGACAGTTGGTGAACATTGTGAAATAGTTATGCTAGAATTTATTTTCCAGCCAGAACAAGGAATCCCAACATTCTATTGGCGAGCGCAAAGTTCTAGCTCGATCCCCTCAGGAACTTTTGGTGCATGTTATCAACTAAAATTTCCGGTCATGGCTGTTGATTTATGAATGTAAGGCAACTCACAGGGGCACTTTAAGAAGAGTGAGTGAAAATACCATAAATCCCATGCATATCCAATATCTTATTAACTCCTCGTCAAGACGTCTATAAGAAGTCGTGAGTATGAATGGAGGCTATTAAATTTTTTTTTAAATACTATTAAAGGCTTTTATTATTATTTCGCAACTTTTGTTACTTCAAGGAAATTTTAGGGAAATAATTCAACCGAATTGAATAACATATTTTTATATTTAGCTAAAATGATTTGATTAAGTTTTCTTCAAAATTAGCGCAGAAAATTTCGAATGACCTAGCTCCTACGAAAGAAAATGTTTATGAATTAAAGCATTAAAAGACTTGCGTGACTTGCAATTATTCCAACATCGACCAGTTCTACCGATTATCTGATGGACTTTGCAATAAAGCTAATAAAAGTAAAAAACAAAAAAAAAAACTGTTAGACTGAGAAAAGGCAAGAAAGTCTGCTGACATTAAAAGTAAACCTTATCCCTACAAGCTGCCGTAGGTGCTTGGCATGTTCGCATGTATGCATGTGTTTACGTGTATATCAGTAGTATTTAGTAATGCAACGCGAGCTAAAGTAATAATCCACAAAATAATAACAAGAATTCCAACACGTGATGATCACTCCTGAGCAAACAGCTGATAATGTGCAAATGTAAACAAATCGTTAATGGGAGAATTGAAAATGAAATCGAAAAGTCGACAACAAAGAAAAACAATAAAAAAACAACATTAATGCTATTAAGTAGAGCTAATTAATTTACGGTTATCACTAATGAACATTTATAGTAATGCGTTAAGAGCGATTAGCTATTTTTATAATCACATACTTGTATGTGTGGGTAGATTTGCGTATACAAGTAGAAGTGTGTGTTTTATTATCGCATCTATGAAAAAGAGCCACAAGTGTTGGCACCAATAAACACAAGGTGGCGCAAAATAAATCACCCTATCGGCGAATTTATAATTTTACAAATGGTGTGGTACGTCAATTATATTTGACACTTGTAAACTAGACAGCTGTAGTTCATGAACATACAAGCAATGGAGCGCGTAAAGGTCAAAATAAAGATTTCCATCACTGAAAGTTATTTTCGTTATTTGGTAAAAAATTATCAGAAAGCTAATTTCGCAACACCTTGTGTGAGCTCATTTTTTGCAAGAGTGTTATAATCCCAAAGATCAAGATATCGAGAGAAACGGCTTCACATTTCTGCGATCTAAAGGGTGGTAAAGTTTCAAGGGCCGGTGTTGATTTTAAATAAAATACAATTTTTTTAGGAAATTATTGTCATTTCTCTTTATTATGATAATATTGGTATGGCTCAATTACGTATGGAGCAAAATATCGGCCGAATGGCCGCTGCAGCCGCGGCGGCACACCTCCATCCGATGATCCAAATTTTCGATGACGCTGAGGCATAATTGAGGTTCTATACCGTTAATGTGCCG
>JAYXIM010003905.1:0-103593 GCA_037575425.1 Anastrepha fraterculus
GCCCATTGAGCGAACCGAAAACGCATTGGATGGTCATTAGGCTTCAGTTCTTGCACCAATTGAACTTTGTAAACCTTCATACCGAGGTCTTTATGCAAAATTCTCCTCAAAGATGTGCGTGAAATGTTCAATTCTTGAGAACGATGACGAGTTGAGGTTGTTGGATGTTCACGCACATTTTCGGCTACAGTAGCAATGTTTTCGGGTGTACCCACTGTAGGAGCACGTTCACGTGTTGCTTTATCCATTAACGATCCACTTTCACTAACACGATTAACAAATTGATCCACAAACTGTCTTGTTGGCAAATCTTTTTTTTTGGAATTTTTTTTTTCAAATTTCTCACAGTGTGAGTAGACTCACCACTTTGGAAATAGGTTTTCCATATGACCCAATTTTGTTCAAGCGTATAGCGTCCCATTTCGTAAATGTCAAACCTTTAAGTAAATTATGAACACATTTGACATGTCATTTGTGTTACCATTCTCCAAAAAATAGGTGGTCCAAAAAGCAAACGCTATATGGCCCACCCTGATTAAACTTTGACTCATCTGTAAAAAAAACGTTTTGCCATATATCCAACCCCTTTTCTTTATGTTCTTGCGAACACCAAGCGAATTGTTGTGCTTTTTTCAGAAATTAGGCTTTTTGCATGGTGTTCTGCTGTGGAAACCATTGTTGCTCTTTAAAGGGCACGCTTTTCCGATGCCTTTCGCACATATTCGACTAATTTTGAAGCATTCACTTTTGTATTTTTGTTTACTTATTTGGGAAATAAACTGATGTCTCTGCAAAAAAGTTTCCTCGGGCGGTCACTGCCCGACTACAATGGTCTGCACTGTTGGCCGACTCCATTTAAAGTTTTTTTAATTTCATCATATGACTTTCTATCCTGTACAACCAAATTTCTTATATTTCTTTTCGCAGACTTTCAAAAATAAAAGCAATATAGCAATAAGCTGATTGTATGTATAACAAGTAGTACCAGTTCTAACTCAATACTGTGCTTTGACCTTTGGTTTAAGAGCATTTTGGATTATGCATCAGGATTATGATACATGATTCTTGAGTGGTTTCTTCGTTCATGGATAGCTTTGTTTTCATCGGCAACTGATTTTTCTAGAAATTATAGAATTCGCACGGTTCCAAATTTCGATCAACGGAAAAACGCAGCCCAATGAATTTAGAAATGGAATACAAATTCATCAGCTCAAAATTAATTCATCAATCGAAATATTTCGGCAAGAGTTTTTCCAAATTTAAATCAAATCTTAATAGTATCTGTTCATTGATGCCCATTTTTGTACCAATGACGGGAATATACTGTAAGTCCACACCCAATAGTTCAGCTTCTTTGAGTTTTAATGAAATACAATTGTCAGACGATAGGCTTACTATAAATTCTTTTTTTTTAAACCTTGTTTACTTTTATTTATTTAACGAAATTTCGAAAATTGTGTAACTACGAGGTGTGTTCAAAAAGTATCGTTCCTCCTTCGATGCCGTCTTCAGTTTCGGGAACAATAAAAAGGCACATGGAGCCAGATCTGGGGAATGCGGTGGCTGTGGCATCATTAGTGTGTTGTTTTTGACCAAAAAGTCGCGCACAAGCAACGATGTGTGAGCAGGGGCGTTATTGTGGTGCAAGAGCCAATTTTTGTTCTTCCTCAAACCCGGGCGTTTCTGGCGGATTGCTTCGCGCAAATTGCGCATAACTTGCAGGTAATATTCCTTATTGACCCTTTTACCCTGCGGCAAGAACTCATGATGCACAACGCCCCAGCAATCGAAGAAAACGGTAGGCAAAATTTTTACGTTCGACCAAACTTGACGCGCTTTTTTCGGTCTTGGTTCATACGGCATCTTCCATTGAGATGATTGAGCTTTGGTTTCCACGTCATAACCATAAACCCACGATTCGTCACCAGTTATGACCCGCGGGCGGAGTTCAACATCTCATTAGCAATGTTTATGCGATGCTGCTTTTGGTCGAAATTGAACAGTTTTGGTACGAATTTTGCGGCGACCCGTTTCATGCCCAAATCATTGAAAAAAAATCGAAAGGCACGAGCCAATCGATATGTCTAGGACCTCAGCAACTTCTCTAATGGGGATTCGACAATTGGCCAATACCATTTTCTTCACTTCATCAATTTTTTCGTCTGTTGTTGAAGTGCTCAGCGCGTCCGGCACGCTTTTCGTCGTTCACATCTTCTCGGCCTTTTGAGAACACTTTTTACCACCGATAAACGTTGCTTTGGTCCAAAGTAGCTTCTCCGTATGACACAGTCAACATTCGGAATACATCCGTGCACTTAATTTCGTTTTTCACACAAATTTTGATGCCGGTTCTTTGATCCATCTTTTTGAATAGGTAAAAATCGAAGACGAGCCGAAACACGTACAAGCAAAGCACCTGTCAACAATTAACTGAACATTAAAAATGGCCGAACTCGTCGGTATGAGTGAGTGACGTGAGTACCAACATATCGCCACAAAAAAATCGAACATCGAATATACGTAACGTGCGAAAATTCAAAATGCGTGACACTTTTTGAACACACCTCGTATTCCATAAATTCGCGGCGGATCCTGTAAGCATAGATATCCATATTTAATCTACTTTATGCAAAACTAGCACTTTCGTGAGCCCTAATTCAGATAGCATATAAAATAGTATGCGCATATTCTTATACTATACTTCTTACACATCAAAATGGAAAATTTGTTCGCCCTCCTTCCTTCGCCGTGTTGCATTAATTGCCGCTTCATTGAGTTCTCATAATACTAGTGTCAATCAAGTGCCAATCAAAGCGCATGGATAACGTTAGGGACACTTCCTAAGCAAACACCCTACCAGCGAAAACTTTGACCAGATTTCGTGTGGTGATAGAAAGCGATTACCATTTAGTACGAAGGGTGGCGAAGTGCATGCAAATTGACGAACATTTTACTTTGATTTTTATTAGATCTTTTTATAAATCACGGCAAACTAATGAAATGCAATTTTTGTTGACAACCAACAGCTTTGTTACAATTTCTTTTTGTTGTATAAATACACGATTAGTGCAAAAAAACCTTGCATGTTGCTGCTAATTGAAGTGCAAATGTACATGCATGTATACGTACATATAAGGTATAACAGCAAAATAACGTAAAAAATATCTAGTTTTGATAAAATGAAACAACAACAATGCTCGGTTCGTTGAGATCATAACAGCCGACAGTGGTAGGTACAAGTCCGAAATGCATCTGGGCACACGTCTACCCTCAACCAACCATATCCATTGTCCAGTATCCCCTCAAATTTTTTTCGTTTCCTATTTTCGCTATTCTATTCGATTTTGGCATTCAAAGCGGATTATGTCGATCGCTCTATCGCGTTGCTACTCTTCTCGTTCGATCCTATCCGTATGCGCTGGACAATGGAGTGGCGCCGCAGGCAGCGTTTCGCATATGCACTGTATGTGTCCGGCTTTTATTGAAATTCGTAATCCCTCAGCAATTATGGCTGCTGGCGTATACCCCAAATATTGTAATTAAGGCAGAAATATTTTCCCGTTTGAATATTTGTAGGAAAATATTTGATACACTCTAGTTTTAATGCTCTACATCTTTTTTAATAAATCATGATAAAAAAGGAAGATAAACACTTAGAAATATGTTTGGCTGTTTGAAATGATCAGCGAACACATGCCTTGCGTTTTAGCTCCCGGGTAATATTGTTTCAATTCTTTGTTGGCCAACATATTCTGACCCTTCGATGACCTTTCACAGAAGCGTGCCAATTCGCATAGTTCACAAGCAATAAAAAACGGTATTTTTTGTAATTTACGGACGCACGCCACAGAAATTTTCCCACAGAAGTAAGAAGAACTTTTTAAAAATTTCTGAAAAGTGTAAAAAATGTGTAAAACAACACCTAGAGGTATAAGTTTATGCTTTTCAATTAAAAAAAAAATTATAAGTCAAGCAGAATTTTACAGCTGCTGAAGTTTTACTGCTGCGAAATACCATTAGATGGAATATTATCCTAAGAAATTTTGAACAAGCCAAACAAACTCATTCCATGCCATTTTCTCAATCACTGTCATAGTGTCTATGAAATTTGAGTGTTTTATTAACGACCTTATCTGTGGCCCGTCAAAAATACCCGCTTTTATCTTTTCTGCACTCAATTTTGGAAACTTTTTAGACAGAAAAAGAAAACAATTTCCATTTTTGTCAAGAGCTTTAACAAATTGTTTTATAAGCCCCAGTTTTATATGTAACGGAGGTAAAATTATACGATCCCTTGATACTAAAGGTGGGTTTATCACGTTCTGTTGTCCTGGTACTAACGCTTCCCGAGCAGGCCAATCTTTTTTAATCCAATGTTGATTTTTAGCTCTACTATCCCATAAGCAAAGAAAACAGGGAAACTTTGTGTAACCACCTTGTTCGCCTAAAAGAAAGTTTACCACTTTTAAATCGACACATATGACCCAATTGTGTTCCGCATATTTAATTTTGTCTAAAACCAGAGCAATAGTTGTATATTCTTCTTTTACTTTAGTAGAATGTGCAATAGGCAATGAGCCCAATTTGTTCCCATTGTGTAAGAGAACACATTTTAAACTCCGTTTTGATGAATCTATAAATAAACGCCATTCACTAGAAACGTAATTTTGTAATCCCATTGCAGCCATTAAACCAGGTACATTTTTACAAAATACAAAGTCATCTTCTTCAGCAAAATATTAAAGGAAAGTTTGTTCTCTTCTGCGATAGTAAGAAATTTTAGTTTCTTTTGTGACTAAGTTTCTTTCTTTTAATCTAGACGCCAAAATTTCTGAACCAGTCTTTGACAGTCCCAGATCTCTAATGAGGTCGTTTAAATCATCTTGGTTAAATGGTTTTGGTGTTCCCAGGTCACAATCAAAGTCACTATCGCTATTGTCTGTTTTTGCCTCAAAATGTAAAGGTTCTTCCTGTGAAGCACCAGGTTGAGGTTCAGATGACATCGTAGGGCTCAAAACACGTCTATGTGCCGATCGTATGGAAGGATATTCCCATTTGCCTCGATTTTTTCGGTTAATGCCAGTTATTTTTACCATACAAAAATAACAGTCGTCGTGGTGGTTCACAGGTTCAATCCAGATCATAGCAGTTTCGTATCTAAATTTATTCCTTTTCTTATTCGTCCACAAACGTAGAAACTCAACGCACGTTTTGCATACCTTTTGTGGAATCCAAGGCTTATTTTTCATTTCCATTGGGTGACCGAAGTAATTTTTGTACGCCTCATTTACGAACGATGTCACATTCAAACGGTTTTCTTGAAACATATACTCTCCGCAAATAAAACAAAAACTATTCCGGTCATTTATACAAACTCGTCTTGACGATGTCATAACAAATAATATTAAGAAAACTTAATATTTGTTTAAATATTCGTCAATTAACACTGAAATATAGTGATTTTTTTGTGATAGCTATAACTCGTAAACAAGAGCTGTTACAAAAAAAATGAGGGTATATTTAGAATCAGCGTTGTCAAATAATCCATGTTTGTTTTCAAGGAAAGTAAAGTCCTTGAATTATCAGAAATCCGTGCATTGCTATATAAAATACGGTTGTTTTAATAATCATTTTATTCCATTAAAATTATTGCCTCTAATCAAGTTAACCGGACCGTATATAAAAGCGCCAACACTACCATTGTGGTTCAAAAACAGTTTACCAATGAAACTTCTTCAACCATAAGAGTTTGGTTCAGTTCCTGTTCGGCTTCTGCTAAAATTGGTGAGCTTTTGGGTAAATATTTCTTTACTTGTTCTGTTCAAAAACTGTTTGAACTTTCAGTTCTTGTAACATTTTTAATACGGAAAAAGTGGCTCTAAAATACTTACATACTTACATATCTGCTCTGCCATCAAGTGTTGCTAGTGGTAATTGTTCCACGTATAGATGATGTCTGTATGATATTGTTTCATCAGCAAAATTATTGCTTTTCTGAAGTTTTAAGAGGAAAGGATAGGCAAATTAGTTCCCCAACTAATTATGCCACTCATTCCCTACTCTGAGATAATATGTGGTAAACTGGATTCAATGTGGCATTCAAACTTAATGTGGCATTTATTTAAAATGCTACGCGTTATGACAGCTGTGAACATGAAAATAGCAGTACCCTTAAGCAATTATTTTGTTCCTATAAATCATACAAAAGAAAATTGCAATACCAAATATCTACGAAAGATTAACGGATTTCAGATGTGAAGAGTTGATCTCAATAAATCTAGCAACTACGTAAATAACGGTTTATATGGACGTGGTTACGTTTTTAAGTGGAACAATGAGATTGCAGTGCTTTCAGTTTTTATGGTTATACAAATAATATAAATAAAATTTTGCACAGAAATAGACGAAAGTACGTTTTTTACTTTTTATCTATATATATATTTTTTTTTAAATTTTGGTGAGTGTCATTCATATATGTATTTCTTATGGTGGGTCGAGCGAAACACTGCACCACAGAACAACGAAAGCAGATTCTCAAGGCAGGTTCCATACCATAATGGACACCAATATTTATTTGTAAATAAGGCGAAATGTTAAGTTGCTGTATTGCAGAGAGAAAATGCCAATAAAATGGCAAAAACGCACGAGTCTGAAGGCGAAAATTTCACGAAAATCAAATTAAGGTTATGGAATGACCAGCTCAGTCCCCCGATCTCAATCCTATAGAAAATTGGTGCGGGACTTAAAAAGAGATGCGCAAAATCAACAACTTTGAGTAATTGTTAAAGATGCATGGTTGAAGGTACCGAAGCAGCGATGTGAGCAATTGGTAGTCTCAACGCCTCGCCGTTGTACTGCCGTATTAAAAAATTTGGGAAATTCAACTAATATTAGTTACAATTTTGTATTTGCAAATTTTGTGAATGTAGTTTTTCTTTATTTTTTTCAATGTAGTTTTTCTTAAATTTAATTACCTAACAACATCTAGATTATTTTTCATTAACTCAGAGTGTGGAATTCATTACCTAACACTGTGAATACTGGACTTAACAGATTCCACTACAGGGTCCGGCACTCGAAGTGTAACCAATTAAAAAGGCCATAAATTTAGTTTGGAAAATTACTTTTATTCAATTCAAAGTAAAAAATGTGTAAAATAATACAAAATTAAGAATCAATTTACTTTTCCTCGATATAACCACCTTGACTATGGCCTTGAGACAGTCCAGAAACGAATCGCAAGTTGCCCAAATGTGACTTGCAGATATTTTGGCCCACTCACGGACAATAGCTGTTTTCAGCGCCCCGAGCCCGGTGAATCTTTTAGTTCGGATCTTGCTCTCCAAAATGGCCCAAAAAGAATACTATAATCCATCGGATTCGCGTCTGGTGAATTTGAGAACCATTATGTGGATGTTATGAGGTTCAGAACGTTGTTTTTTAGACATTCTTGGTTCACTTGTGCTTTGTGAGACGGCCGTGTCCTGTTGAAACGTCCATAATCTGCCACCGAAATGTTTCAGTCTTTTCGCCATTTGATTGGCACTTCGTCGGGGATTTCGCTCAAGTCGCTCCTTCACATTTTGAACCATTTCACGTGACGTTGCAGTCTTTTAATAACCACCTCCATAACATTTCGCGATGCTACCAGTATCATTGTAACGAGTAATGGTGTGATAAGCAAAAACTTTATTTACTTTAAGGCGGGAAACCGGTTTAGATCGATCAAATAATCGATTTTTTTATTGCATAAATCGTTAGTTTAACTACTGAAGAATATATGGTAAACAATTTAAAGCGAAATTCGCATTATTCCCGATTCTATGAGCACTTAAGTGACTGCCCGTCGGTTCCGCACCGTAGCGCGCGTTAGTTAGAACGACGTTTTACTCGAAACTACTTTTTTTCAACTGATGGGAATTCTAGCTTAAAAAGTTATCGACCAACTGTTCTAAAATTTTTCGTGATTTTTTCTTTATGCAATTCTAATCTATATGAACCTAATTCGGGGATTATATTACCATAAAAAATATTACAACTTTCAATATTTTTTTACCACAATTAGGTTCATATTCTTAGGAAATATGTTGTTAATAAAAAAACAATTGCTGTTGATTTCAGAGAAAAATTGCAACTTCAGGAATTCCCACCAGCAAGACACTCGGATGGCGATTGTCCATGGACAGCACGCTCTAACGCCACTATCTCCCGCGGAAATAGCTTCAAAAAAATTTAAAAGTGTACCTAAAAATATAAATAAAATATCCTCTAAACTTAAATAATTTCTGATTATTCCTTCTTCGTTCAAAATATCCTCGAAAAACACCAACATTTTGGCCTCCTAAACCGGTTTCACCCCTTAAGGTGCTCGAGGTCTCGAACAACCGCTGAATGTGATTTTCCAGCCAAATGTAACGCAATCACACTATTACGTTTGAAATCCATTTCTGATTTTCTTTTTTCGCGTTTACTCTCGGCAAAATGCTTCCACGTGCTGTAAGCAATACTCTGGACTCTCATTTAGACAACTAACAGACAGTTGATGCTCCTACATTAGCTGGGCGAGCGGTCTGAAGTTGGTTACACTTCGAGTGCCGGACCCTGTATAAGGCACAAGTGCTTGATTGCATGGAAATAAAACATTACATTTTTCTTTTTATCCTCTAAAAACTACTTTTTTATGCTCAATCTACCTTTTCTTTTCCTACTATCCAAGACGTATTTTAGTATTTTATTATTTTTGTTAAGTTATATTGCATTGATTTGTTAATGAACCGTTGTAAACATTTAGATTAAGAAATTTTTATGTCAAAATTAGTTGATTATATTATTATTATTATTATTATTATTAAATTTGTATAATAACAAGTTACACAAATATAAGGGGGCAGCAGCATTGGCCATCGGCTGTATAGTTGATTATAATAATGTTGAAGTACTATTAAAATAGCTAAGTGCAGAGTAAGGTTCTACTGATATAAATAAACAAAATGAACTAATTAAATAAATAACAATTGTCAATTAATAATTTTAATTTTTGTATAGTACAATAAATTGGGTTACAATTAAGACTTTAACTAATGGAATGTTTTTAAATTCCAATAAGGTGTCCGTTAGAACATAATCTTGCCTACAACCATTCACATTATATGAGGCTTCTGTAGTAGAGCGCGGGTACAAAAATAATAAATGTAGCAATACTTGAATCACCCTGCATTTTTAATACGATCCAATTATAGCCCAGACACGGGCTACCGTACCAGTGCATAGTTCGCACGCCAACTATTATTCGATAGGGTCGCCCCTACAATATGCTCTGAAATTTTCGTTAATAAAACGTGACATCTACCGGTCAATAGTTTCATATAGAAATTTAGATACAGAATGTTAATGAACGTTATTATTATACTTACGCCTAAAAACAGGCAACGTACAAACATGCCCTTAGTAAGTAGAGGCCTATTTGCAATTTATTTAATTAAGGTACTTAAATGTTCCATATTATTTAAATAAAATTTAATTGTAAAATTAAAAATTAAATATGTTGATTATTTACTGAATTTCTAATTTTTACTTTTATTTAAATATTATATTAAGTTTAATTTTTTTTTCATATTTTTTTTTTTTAATTTTTTTTTTAATTTAAACGTTTATCATTAGCTTATCAAATATACATATGTATATATATATATAATTGGCACGTACACAAATGGAGGGACCTACAGTTTCAAGCCGACTCCGAACGGCAGATATTTTTATGAGGAGCTTTTTCATGAAAGAAATACACTCGGAGGCTTGCATTGCCTGCCGAGGGGCGACCGCTATTAGAAAAATGTTTTTATTAATTTTGCTTTCACCGAGATTCGAACCAACGACCTCTCTGTGAATTCCGAATGGTAGTCACGCACCAACCCATTCGGCTATAGCGGCCGCAAATTGAATTCCTTTAGCTATGGAAAAAGTAGACTCATAAGCTGAATCAGCACTTGTGCTCAGTACTACAATGCACAATATAACTCGCCGCAACAAGAATATTAAGCGAAATATTAATATTAATATTGCTAGTCAGGCTGAATTTCAAAATTATTATTTATACATTATTAATAAATTTTAAAATTTTTAACTAGTCTGGAAGGTGTTGTAAAGCCTTAGACTGTAAATAAATAAAATGCTGAGGTTGGAGGAGGAGCCATATATTTTTACTCCCGGATTTTCTCACAGCGATCTTGAGTGGAAGAATAAACACTTTCTGAATGAATTGGAGCAACCAACTTCAATGATTCATGTCAAGAGTTCCAACGATCGATAATCAAACTCGGTGGGCGTCTTTCAGTTTGAAGTCTCTGTCCTCTGGGAGACTCATAAAATACTCGCAGCCTTGAACAGCCATATTTTCGGATAGCCAAGTGGGAATAATACTGTTGTCGAGCCTTGCTGCTGGTGCGAAATGAGTCCACTGTGGATATATTAGTGTCAAATTGACTTTATTGCTCCTACGATTATCATCTGATTATCGTCACTGAAACTCTTTGTACCGTCTTGGTTAATCACAGGTAGAAGAACTTACCATTCAGTAGAATCTGTAAGAATTTGCGGCCTCCCAAGCGTTCATTTTTCTTCAAATAAACACGCATTTAGCATTTATATAAGAGTATTAAATTGTGTTTCTTTATTTTCTATGAGTACACATATTTATGGTTTTCTCTTTTGTATAATTTTTTGCTAACTTATAAAAATTTTTCAAAGACTTCAACTTTTTAATTGAAACTATAGAAACGTACAATGGATTTAGGAATAAATTTAATAATTTGAAGAGAAAACTCATAAGTTTTAGTCAAATAACAGGAATTTTATAACTACAGTTGTATATGTAATTGAAATTATAATATATTTGTAGTGATGTGCGTTTTAATGTTGCTCTTAAACATTTTTATTAGCCGCTTTTTCTTGGCCGAAATGCACTCGCAAGCTTGCCATTGTGTGGTAAGGAGCGACTGTTATTACAAAAAACGTTGTCAATTATATGGTGCGCATCGAGCCCGGGACCTAGCGATTGGTAGTTGCGCACACACCCACTTGTCAAGCTACTTATATACAGGTCTTTTCCAAAAACTATGGATGTAACACATGGGCTGAAAAACTCCAGGCCTAACACAGAGATGGCAGAGTTTTATTACATTCACCACTGTTGTTATTTTCAAAACAATGGATCAACAAGGATTTCGTGCTTTAATTTTACACTGCTTCATGATGGGGAAAAATACCGGCCTAGCAAAGCAATAGCTTGAAAAGTGTTATGGGGACTCCGCTCTATTAGAAACGACAATAAAACGATATTTTTCTGGCTTCAAACGTGGTTGTAGAGACACCGATAATGCGTAACGCAGTATACGTCCAAATGAGGTGGTAACACCAGAAAATATCAATAAAATCCACCAAATCGATTTGAATGATCGAAAAGTGAAGTTGTGGGAAATAGCTGACATCGTAAAGATATCAAAAGAACCTGTTGGCTTTATATTGCATGAACATTTGACTATTAAAAAGCTCTATTCAAAGTGGGTGCCGCGTTTGCTCACTGTTGATCAAAACGCACCTGTCACAAATCAATCAAAACAATGGCAAAACTACATGAATTGAGCTTCGAAATGCTCCCACATCCGCCGTATTCGCCAGATTTGGCTATAAGCGACTGCAGGCTGTTCGCAGACCTAAGAAGAATGCGCGCCGGTAAGAAATTTCGCTCGATGCAAATTACTTTGATGAATAAAGCTAATTTTGAACACAAAAAACCTGGTTTCTTTGTTAGCCCATATGTTATATAATAGAAAAAAGTATTTGAAACATCATAGCTTATTGAAAAATGAATGTACATACAGATGTATGTTTTATATCTATGAATGAAAAAAAGGTATGAGCACCAATAACAAATTCATTAAATACGCTTCCCTCTACGTGTGTCTATGTGTACTATATATTGTATATTATTATTACTTTATCTTACTTAGTATATAATTTTTTACAAAAAAAAAATGAAGTTCATAAAAAAGAAGAGTTGCCAATATTCACTTAGTTAGTTTATCGAAAAACGAGCTCTTATATGGAAACCAATAAGTATTTGCGATATTTGTATTATGTGAGTAAGTCTACTTTTATTGTATTTTTACAAGCCTTTCGTCGCTTTTATAAAAATATCAAAATTGTACATTAGCCTTAATGCCTGCTATGGCTTTGCGAGTAGCAGAATTTTTTCCGTAATAACTATTGTTCCCTTTTTTCGTGTAAGTATGCATTATGATTATTACTTTACTATTTATTTTTCAAGTATGTTGCATGCCCCTTAATTATAATTATTATAATTTTTATGTATGATAATTAGGAAACTGAGCCCATCAGCTGATGAGTTGACTCAAATTTGTATTTCCATTTGCTATCGCTTTATTTTCCATATGCCTATATTTTCCTCTATACTGTAGTTATTCTAAGCCAGAAATATGTCTTTTTTATTTCTGTTCTTATTTCTTATTTTATTTCTTAAATACAGCTGCCTTGTGTGAGTACATTTCTTTGCATGGAATATAATTCGGTATAATCGATTTTACAAATACAAATTTAATGCCTATAAGCGCTAATCGAAAATGTTCTATAAGTACTTTAATTCACACGCACATCGTAATCTCGTAGGAATAAGGTTTGGTTGATGTACAAATGCGTATTACATTTAAATTTTTGTTTACTAAAAATTTGACTTCTGTTAATTTAATCTAGGAAAGTATTTGAAATTTTAAAATTTAGTTAAGTCTATTTGCAGTATTAAATGTTTGCATGTTAAAGTATGTTGCGGCAATACCAAAAGTGCCATGCCAAGGACACTTATTAAGAAGAAATATTTAAGTTAGCTTCATCTAAATTTTAAGTACAGTTCAGAGAGATTATTGTGAATGAATCAAATGCATACATATACACATATATGGTATATCTCAACTATACATTCCAATCAATTTAATATTATAATATTATTGATCTAATAAAATCAATTGAATGTGAGAGTTATTTTATGTATGTATGAAAATCCTTTTTGTACAGTAAATTTTCATCTTATGCTTAATTGAGACGTTATTGTCTTCTTTTTATACCCGCGCGCACTTGTGCACAAAAGTATTGTAATTTTGTGCCTATAACGGTTGTTTAAAAAGCAAAAAGGAATTGAGAAAGATACAGGCAGAGATATTATATATATGAAAAAAAGGTATCAAAATACTCAAAATGAAGTGAAGAGACTATTAAGCCATTTATGTTCGTCGGCGCGCATGGTAACTCGAGCAAAAATTTATATACAGTAGATTCTGTTTTTATGCGGTATATACGTTCCGCAAGAAACAGCATAAAAAAAGCTACCAGTTCTATAGTAAAACTATAGAAACGTTTCAAAAGTGCTAAGAACCGCATAAATCTGATATAATGTAATAAAATCGCATAAAAAAAGGTACTAGTCCCATATTATAACTATAGGTACATTCCATAGACCGCATGAATCTGAAATAATTAAATAAATAAAATCGCATAAACAAAAATTTTATTTTTGAAAATTATATCTTTATTTAAGAAACGTCAGAATCGAAAAATAAATTTACATGGTCAGAAATAGAATCAGACGATACCCGCATGTTGCGCATTCGTTTAGGATTTGGCGTAAAATCACTTCCGTCACTTGAGGAAATTTACACGTCTGATGCAGGCGGTTCCATACTTGTAGGGTTAGCATTTTTGATATAATCTGTGATGTGTTTTTGCTTAGCGGGTTTAGAATCTTGTTTATATGCACAATTCCCGATAGGTCGAAATGCATTTTCGCACAATTTCAAAACCGCATAAAAACAGAATCTACTGCATTTCAATAAAACTTGGTACATAAATTATTATTCATCTAAGGTGGGTTAGTATTGAAAATGGGAAGTTTTCACAGGAAAAAAAACTCTGTTCTCTCTCTGTTATAAAGAAAACCAAATTACTCAAATTTAGTAAGTCATACTCAAATACGGAAACATGACAGAAGTCATACTCAAATACGGAAACATGAAATATAATATCCCATTTTGGGTACGTTGAAATATGGCAACGCCAATGTATAGCTAATAAATAGACTTATGCTTTACATATGCCATAATATACATTTTACCCCTATTATATACATTAAGACAGTCCCATTGAAACCATTAAACGGATTACATCAAAAAAGAATAACTTGCTTTTATTTTCTATTGGCCTTCCCAATAGGGTAAATGCCTGTATCTCGATAACGACTTAATAACGAATCGCCCAAACTTTGTACACGCATTGCTTTTCACCTCAGATAGATTCAGCTTATTTCTTATTGAGATCGCACAAAATTATGCCCACTTTTTATGTGTTAAGACTAAATTTTCATACGTTTGTCTGATGCTTCAAACTACAACTCTTATTGTCTATGATTTAGCTTGATACCAAAAAAATAAGAGCCAGCAAATATTAAATTTTATTAAAATATGCGCGCGTACATAAAGTTCGATCCGGATCGAATTTAGCAGTTCAATAGCGAGTAAATTTTAGAAGTGGAATATGGGGTATTACAGAGGAACTATCAATTTCACTTTTTGAACCCAAACTTCGCCTTAAAGCTTTTGTTTAAAAAGAAATATTAATGCCAGTTTACTTAGCAAGGTCTACCTTTCCCTCACGTTACCTGCCATATTACAAAAATTTCGAGTTGAGTGTTCAATCTATAAGAACGCTAACTCCATGCTTTGGTACGTTCTCATTGCTCATGTTTGCCAAACTGTGTTTAAGGAACTGGAATGTAGGACAAATGATCTCCTGAAGTACTGAAAAGGTAACTCAAAGCAACCAGAATGACCCAAATCATTTTATTAGGCATCGCTGCATTATGACGGATTTTGACGAAGTACCTCGCCCACGTACACACGTACGAAATCAAAATGACTCAAGTTCCAATGTAACTAGATCATATGAGGCTTCATACAATCTCAGATTTGGTGTTGCATGCTTTCAAAAGCGATGCTCAATTTCATCATTACGAAAAAGTGTCTGTTTGATTGGAGTGGTTCTAATGGTAACGAATCGATATTCTTTCTGAGCTGATTATTGTCAAGGTTTAAGGGGGGAGCCTGGTTTATATGGTAAAAAAAATCAATATGTTTTTTTCGTTTTAAGCGATTCCTAATATATTTCAGAATATTCACACAAAGTTACAGAGCCTAATTCTCAACATTTCCGTAGATACAAAGGCAAAGGTAGGCGAGCGTTAGGCAGTTACGCTGTGACCGGACAGCTATAGTAAAAACTTTATCTTCTTTTCTCGACATTTCATTTTTATGATTTCTTTGAATTGGCGTACATGAATGGAGAAAAACGAATGAACCTTTTGAAATGAATCATAGCTTGTTCTCTTCAGTATTAAATTCTCTTCTATTTGAACTAACAAAATAGATTAAAAAATTTTTTTCAAAATTTTTATACCAAGTTGAAGTGAATTTTTTTTTTATAGAAAGACATTTTTTTCTTTAAAACCTCCAAAAAGTTTAAATTTTGGAATTTCTTTCAGTTTTCTTAGTTCATCTAGAATAAAAAATCATGATAATTAGAAATCCATTTGAATTTTTTGCTTTAGATAACAATTACGAGCTGTATCTTGTACGCCAGTTGGAAACTCCAGCGTTGCAGCGCTCAACTAATTTCTATGTTAAACATTTTTTTCAACTTATTTTAACCAGTACAAAAATTTTTTATACTTTTTAAATGTTCATTAAAAGATAGAATTAACTTTGCAGTGCTAAATTAATTTTTTCCTTAAAAAAAAAAAAATCGCAAAGAGATGCAATTTTTAGACCTCATAAACCAGGCTCCCCCTTAACAGGGAATCAGTTATATTTGCACCGGTTAAGTTTACTTGGAATTAGTTAATTAAGTTCCAGCAAAACGACGCCAAATGCCTCACAACCTCTTACCACAAAGTGTTTTTATTTGAAAAAGGGATGGATGAAAAACTTGAGTTAAAATGAAGGTAGTGAGTAAGCTCTGTAAGTAATAAAGTAACAGAGAAACCTCGATAAATAAAAACTACACTTCATAAGTCTCTTATCGGGTTCATCACATTTTATGGTGAGCAGCATGGACGATGGCAATATCTGTAAAATGATTCTAGGACTGTTCGAGAGAAAGATTCTGCAAAATACTTATGGGTGCTTGTGCTGACAAAGGCATAGATACAGAGCAGTGAATTAAAATGCGGTGGTATATTTGGCTGGGTGTTGTGCCCTTTGCTCCATACGGGAACTTTAAGAATTTATGATGATGATAATGTTGTGCGAATGGTTTCAAACGCTCAAGCCCCTAAACTCAGTTTCTGGTAAGAGAATGTGGGAAGATCTCCTACGAGTAAGAAAGACTTGGGCATATTTTTTTCTAACTAATTTCAAATTCAAAAACCAAATGTAATACTTCTTAATGGAATTCCTTCACATATATCTTAACTACTTATATTTAATTGCTTACTTATTTCTCTAAAAGCAGTCATTGATTCTCCTTAAATGTTATATTCCGCAAGGTATTGTAAATTTACAAATTACTTTTATTTAGATCATACGAAGGTGTTGTAAATTTTTCTCCATAAAAAACTCAAAACTAAAGCTGACGAATTGGTTCCAAATATATGTACATTAAAAAGTTAAGCGAAGTTCATAAATAGTATAACTCTCTTCCTCTTTAAAAAATTAATCAAATTAAAAAAAAAATACTGTCTGATAAGCCGGATGATTAGGATAATACATGCTTTATCGCCAAAGCGAATACTTGCTTATCTAAATATGTATAAATTATATAAATAAAGGATCTTTCACGAGACGCGTCTAAATGTTGTTTTAAAGTAAAACAACTTAGATTCTTTCAGATTTCACTATTTTTATCCAAAATACGGATTTAATTATGAGCATGTCTACTGGTAAAATCCGCCAAATAGTCGGTTCATGAATGGTGAAAAAATTTTAAGAAACTGGTTCTGTCGAGAATAGAAGAAGGACTGGCCTAATTGTTGAGAACGTCCAGATATCGATGTTGAAGGTTGTTCAGTAACATTTTGCGCTACCCAGTTTTTGGTCTCCCAGTCGTTTTCTATTCTCGACAGAACCAGTTTCTTGAAACTTTTTCCCCAACCTTTGAATTCTCGACTCATTCAGACGATTATTTCCACCGAAAAAATCACGAGATTTGCTATGTGTTGTTCTTAAAGATCCACAATTTCCATAATAAATTTCATTAATTTTAACGCATTGTTCTATCGTGAAAAATTGTACATCTGTTTACTTCACCAATGTCAAAGATGACTTAAAGAGGGTACGGACTAGGAATTATTCTCTACTAACATTTAGACTTCACTTTTGAAAAACCCTTTATACATATATTTATTTACCATTGCGAGGTGCAAAATAAATCAATTTC
Source organism: Anastrepha fraterculus (assembly GCA_037575425.1). Classification (NCBI taxonomy): domain Eukaryota; kingdom Metazoa; phylum Arthropoda; class Insecta; order Diptera; family Tephritidae; genus Anastrepha; species Anastrepha fraterculus. The sequence goes on from JAYXIM010003905.1 coordinate 17,494, forward strand.
GTATCGATTATTGGAGTAGATTATTTTAGAGTAGGGCGCGAGTCCCAAGAAGGCACGCTTATATACATAGATCAATAAATAACAGTTCGTTGAGAAAGAAAAAAAAACAACAGGAGTTGTGCATCGGTTTGTCTGAGAGCACCTCTTCCGATGCACCCCTAACTATAAGAAGGTTCTTTCTAAATTAAGAGGAAATACTTTTTAGAGAGCATCCTGCAAGTTGTTAAATAGGGTGGACAACCAATTCGTACTTAATGGACACCATTAGCGAAGTGCTTTAGGTTTAAGATTATGGAATTTATTTTATTTGTAACCTAGAAAGGCAAAAAATTCGATGCGTTGTCAAGCGAAGAATGAACGCTTTGAGATTGGTGTAATAGTTGGTAGGTGATGACGGATTTTTTATGTACGCTCTTATGTATAAGCACCTGATTAGCGGCACGTTGAACTGAACAATGAAAACAAGTTACCGTTAGGTGCAATGCAGTGACTGCGCTGCTTTGTAATGCGACGGCACCGCTTTTGTGTTGCATTACTCCAGTGGAGTGTTCTGTGTTTCACCAAATATTTTACATTAATAATTATTTTGTATCCTTTGGTTTCTCGGAAAGGGTCGTGTTGCATTTAGATAAAGTCTTACTTTTAAGGTTTACTCAAATAGGAGATATCCTCAGTTATTCTTATCCACAGTAGTTATTCTTATAAGTTTTCCATCTTTCTTTGAATTAATAAAGAAGTAAAAATATGGAGAATTCAGTGTAACAAATGAAATGTACCTCAAAAATTTTAATCGGTTAGGTATTGCCCCAGAGAACTTTCCTATAATGTATTTGATGTTATTAACAAATACAATAAAATATTACAATAACAGATAGAATGTTATGGATATAAAGCTTACAGATTTAATCAAGAAATATGTTATCACAAGTTTGCTCTGTTTAAAAAACTATTTAGTTAAAATATATAGAAACATACCTGTATTGTCACCAAAACAAAATAAAATTAATATGCCCCATGAATGTAGATACGAACGACGATTGATAAGGTCCTGGTGCTTAGTGACTAAAAAGTATGGCTTTACAACACTTTTACGTCAATGAACAAATATTATTTAGATTCAAAAAAAGTCACTGGGAGCTCAGCTCCATGTTCAAGGGTGGACTCTCGTGGGGCGGTAGCCGTGACCTTAAAAGCTCACTTTTCCACATCGAATTTCAGTGTTCTTTCTCTCCGTTTTATTGACTCTTGCCTGAATTGACTCTTGCCTAAACTCTGTATCATACTGGTGAATCCAGGTTTCATCAATCGGTATAATGCATATGCAAATCTTGCACAAATCGTTTGGACATAATTTAAAAAAACCCCCAATCGTCGCTGCTTGGGAAGCACACATTTTTTCTCGTTCAAGTATTCATGTAAATTTTCTTCAAGCTGTTCTTTGCTAGTTTTTATGCTATCTGTCACAGTTAAATTCTTCGAAAGTCTAGCAGTAATTTTCCGAATTTTGGCTCACTTCTCTGTTGTTTCTTACTTGTATTGCGATATTTTATTTAAACTTTCTGTTATTTAAACATAGTTCGTTAAAATAATTAATGATTTTTTACCTAAGAAGTAGGTAATCCCATTTCTATGCAAAATCGGTCGTTTAGTCGAAAAATCTACATAATTTTTCTACCACCTACTTTACGAGATATCGTTAATAACGGATTTGGATCAAAGAAATAAGGGTTGATCATAAAAATTAATAATATCTGGCAATAAATAAGTAAAGGCAATCAAAAGTAAAATACATTCAATCATCCAGTTAACCAAATTAAAAACTTTCAAGAGACCATATTTACAAAGTTAAAAAAAACATGTTTTCTCTTTTCAAAAATATTGAAAATTTTCGATTTATGTTGAAAGAAATACTTATATAAGAAGACGACTTTCGAAAAATTAATTTTGCCCATTGTTAAAACTAACAATCTCGTACATATCTGGGGAAAAATTTAAATATAAAAAGAACTCCTCAAATAAATATAAAAGCTTTGCGCACGAAAACAAAAATATTAATTTTTACAGCGGTCAAACTTTAACAACTGGTGAGCTCGAAATCAATTTTTTTGGTATCACAATTTTTTTATATCACTTATTTTTTTATTTGCGTAGTAAAAATTTTCTAAGAGTAATAAATTGGATTAATAAAACTGCCTAACATCTGGGACAGCAAAAATTCAGGTATCAAACTTTTGTGGATTTTCTGATTCAGTGACCGATTGTCTAGTTTTTGGGTTCTTCTTGGCTGTAAACTACTGTAGTTAATATAATTCGGAAACTAACTGCTTACAACGGTTTACCCTACAACGTTTAAACAATGTCTGAATGAATCTTGCTACAGAATTGTTGTGTCTCTGGCATCATCGGGTTCGGAGCTAAACAATGGGATAAGCTTGAAATTTATTATCTATTCTGCAAGTGTTCTACTAGATTAGCGTAGAAACACTGTATTAGAGAGTTTGGTAAGATTTCACGAAAATTTCTGTTTATTTTTTAACTTAACTTAGCTTTAGCTGTCATAAAAATATATGCATAAGTATTTGCAAGTTAATTGAAGTTGTTGAAATTACCACTCCATCTTTTATATTTTGAATGTCTTTGTGCAGAACTTTAACTCATTAGCTTTACATTGGTACTAAAGACTTGAAAATATGCGGCTTATCGTCCCAACAATGCTTCTGGTGGGAAAGAATAAAAAATTTTAAAACTCAAATAGATGAAAATTAAACTCAACGAAAAATAATGCGGTAAAATTTTCAAATGTAGGCAAATCATTTATTTCTATTGTAAATATTATGCTATTCAGTATCAAATTCACATACACATACGTACACTCCTAAAACAGTGATCAACACGATAAGAAACTCAGTTTAATTAAATACAAAAAATAATTTTAAAAAGAACTAACAAATAAATTCGGTAGGAAATAAACAAATCAAATTTAGATACATACATACAATTATAAGCTATATATGTACGGCTATTTATGCATAGTTATCCTTAACGGGTTTTCAGCATCTAACGCGAATTGGTGTTTTTCTTCTTACAGTGATTGTTTGCTAACTTTTTTGCTTACATTCTATCACACTCGGCTATATGCATTTCGATTACACTAAAACATTTTCACACTAAATTAAAACTAATTACATTGCTAATATTGTATATACGTATGCATTTATGTGTGTATGTATGTATATAAATATGTGTTAGTAGAAGCTAGGTAAATCCAATAGTTATTGCTTAGCGCTTAAATACTTAAATTAATCAGCCTCATAGTGTAAGCTTAAATTTAGTTGCTATTACTAAGTAATTTATTTTTAGAAAATTCATGTAACCTTTCTCACTTATTTACTGTGTTTATTTTTTCATCGCAGAGTTTACTTCACAATTATTATTGTATAAATTTTACTCCTATAGTTCCCATAAATTCAAAAGTTGAGCTTAGGATTTTAAATGTTCAGAGGAATTTAATTTATTGACTGGACTTGGCATTCAGTCAAACTTCTATCTGGAATTCAGTATTCGCTCTGTGGCATATTATGAATTTTTTCGAAAAATCAAGAAACATCATCATTTGCCTACGGTGGGCAACGAACTCGCTGGTAGCACTGAAACCGATACTGGAAAGTGTATGTGAAAAAGTTTATGAAAGAATGAAAAAACGTTAGCAGATTCGTGCCTTTAATGAGAATTACGATGAAAAACCGACCAAATAAATTTTGTGAAAAAAAATTGATTTTTACGTTCCGTTTAGAAGTTTGATTGGGCGCATAAGGGGAAATTAAAAACAAGACTTTAAGTTGAAAATGTGTGCAAGTGTAAATGGGGAAAACATTGATTTAAGGTGAGGGTTCATTTTTAAGAAATTAGGTGCTGCAATTTCAAAATGGTTACAATGGCAATTTGAACCGCTTACTATTTCAATCGAATTTTAGTCACTTTACATCGCTAAAATGAAAGTTATTCTTTGCAAGATGTATTCATTAGTCAAATAGGACTATTAGATTAAGTATTATAATATGAAAGCGCATATTATCCCGATTATTTTAGGTCAAGTACTAATGACTAAATCAAGTTTGATAGTTTCCTACACAAAAATAGCCGATCCAATTTTTTATTTATTATTTATTTATTTTTTTTTTTCACCTTCGAGCTATTTCACGTTAGATTTGTTTTTAGAAGCTTGAAGAACAGTTTTCAGGTTAATAAGGTTAGGTCGGGTATTACTGCACGTTTCACATTTTTTCAGTGGTCAGTAAAAATTGACTCCGTGACGCTAAAACAATCGTTGTTTATTCAATTGGAAATTACTCGTACCATTTGGTAAAAAATTGCTTTAGGAATTAAGCAAGCAGGGAGTTGACGTGATGCATTATTGAAATGCTACCACGCTCTTGATAGACTTAGGACAGAGCAGTGATCAAAACTATGTAATAAAAAGGTTGATTTAAACCGTTGAAAGTGCGTTTTGAAGGCATATGAAAATTTGTAGACGGTGGTAGAACAATTAAAAAATTATTTCCGCAGTCCGGATCTATCAACGGAGTTATAGCCTATAATACGTTGTATTATTTATTACTACAATTGCTGAGTTCTTATGCACCAGAACAGTAGTTTGATTGAAATTTCAAAAATGGGGTAACCCGAATGTGAGTCTGCTAAGAGTTTAGTAATTAAAACTACTTCTGGTTTGATCCTTAGATGATAGCGAAGTTAATTCATGTATGATAGATTGCCAGTTACACTCGCCTTATTTAATTGAATATTTCATTTAGATATCCATTTACACCGGAGTACAAAGATCATTTTTTAACCATAGTTTTTCATATTAATACTGTATACTCAGTTTTGAATTTTCTCATCAAGTAAATTTTTTAAAGTACCTTGAAATTTCAAAGGCAAAACCGTTAGCAGGGGTACCCATTTCGTTTAATTTATTTCATAGCAATAAATTTCATAGCATAAAATAATTCATTAGAAAAGTTCAAGCACATTTGAAGGATATATTTCTCAAGAAACATTATTGTACAATATTTGTCCTGGCGAAAAGTAAAACAAAATTGAATAGCTGGATATGTTCCCTTTCGTTTAAAATCCATAATTATATCACAGAAAGAGCGTAAAGATTTGAAACTATTTTTTGAAAATGTGGTTCTTTGAAACTTTAAAGTGCCTCAAAAGCTTAAATTGCTGAGAACATGAAAAACGTAGCATTACTAAATACAAATATTAAAACTAAAGAGTTACGTTCATGAAATTTGGTCGGATAGGTTTTATGGTAGAAGCTGATTCCCATATCTTTCTTTCTAACTTATGAAACAAATGGTGTAGATGTTTTCATGTTTGTTGGACCATTTTTGCTTTTCTTAAACAATTGAATGAGTACTTAATTGTTGAGAACCAAATCAAGGTTACTTGAACAAAAGCCTAGTTTCATGGTTTTAAACTTTCATGGCATAAATATAATGGTTCTTAGTTTTATTTAAAATTACTTAAAAATTTCAGAAGATATTCCGGGCTGGATCTATGATTTTGTGCGCATCGTTATTGGACACCAGAGAAGACTAAATGCTGAGCTGTACGAATCTTGAACATTGTAAGTAGTATGCGTTTACAACAACTACATTGACTTGGCTATATCATGCATAAGAATGCTGATTATCTATTGAATAGATAGCTCGTTTCGGCACCAATGGTCGCAAAATGAAACAAAGAACTAAGATGCTGTTTACATTTTGTTTGAATAACTAGCGAAACTTTGCGAAGCAGATAATAAAGCTAATAAAGCTAGTGATTGCGAGCCAAATGGAACTACACCAGGAAATAAGATTAACGCAGAAAAAGAAATACAGAGCATTGCCACTGAGTCTAATTGAAAAAGAAACCTATATAAAATCAAAATCGTGTTTTTGTTCATGTTGATAGCCACAGTATTGCTAAAATTATTAAAATTTACTGTCACAGAATAAGACTTAGTTTTTGTAATGTGAAGCATAAAAGTTCCACAACAGAGAAGCTCTCACTTACCCTGGAGAAAATTAACAAAAATCCTTTTGTATCAGAAAATAGAAGTTTTTCACACAGGCTGCTTCAAAGCAATACAATTAGCATTATGCTCTGCTTACATTCTTCGAATTTTGAAAACTTCTGGGATGCACGCATAATGACAGAATTCAAGCGGCGGTTTATTATTTCCCACTAAAAGACGTCCATTGTTTAAAAAAGGATTTCTTCGTAACAATTGATTGACAGGCGCAAGCACTATCTTCGTTTCTTTCCAGTTTTATGATGTTTGTGTGTGGGTTTGAAACAAATTTTTGACTCCGCTCAAACATAAAAGGAAAAATATCCAAATTAAATAAAAATAAAAGTAGCAACAAAAAATAAATGATTAATGAATCCAACTATATAACAGGGGACTGAAGAAAAAAACAAATAATTTGAAGAATTTGGAAAATAGTATTTTCGATACTCTCTTTTGTATTTGTAGTATGTTTTCAAAAATTTGGTATAAGTAAAGGTTTTATGTGTTTACAAGCCAAACGTGTTTAAGTGTTTGATTTCGTTTTTTGATGCATATATTAAGCTTAATATTAAAACTATTTACTATTCGACAATTAAATGTATCAGTACATATTTTAATATTTATTAATGTATAGTAGTTATTTAACATATTTTTAACAGTAATTATATGAAATATCTTCCTTATGTCCATTTGGCTCCATTTAAGTTTTTTGGAAAAATATTTAATTCAATATTTACTTATTATTTTGTTTTCGATAATAATACAATACATTAAAATTGTACAAATAGAAACAGTTCAAAAAGCACCGATCTTCAGCTAAGTTTTGCTAACGTGCCCACGTCTTCACATGCCACGTTACGTATGGTTTTATATACAGTTTATATACGATTGGTTTTTTATATTTATAAGTAAATGTATATATGTGTGTATGTGTGTAATATTTGTGTGTTGTCTAATACTAAATATTTCAAGTAAATTTCTATAAACTTACTTCGTACAATGTTCTATGTATGTGTGTATTTTGCTATTCATATATTACATAAATGTTATTTTACATGCGTAAGTATTGTATATATGTATGTATTTACAGTATCGTCCAAGTAAATCCTAAGTATGTGCAATGCTTTTATTAATTTAACTTTGAAATATATCTACACTAATTCAGCGCTGTGTGTGGTTGTTGTTACAAATCTCGAATATCAAGATTTGCGGAAAATTTTGAATACAATTTTTTTTTTTGAATTACATTAATTTTGTTTTTGTTTTTAATAATTCACCAAAACCTATTTCAGTCGCTGAATTTCGCGCCGACTTCATAGCGTGCAGGTGTTGCAGGATGGGCCTAGAAACGACAGTTGAAAGCGAAAGTACTCGCAATGTTTCAAAAGCACATATTTTCAGAAGCAAGTATTATTTTCTAAACATTAATGCAAGAACTTTAAATAATGTCACACAAAATTGCAAGGCACACAAGTTAATTTCAATTTCAGCTTAACCTTCTTTCTGTAATTAATTAAGTATAAAAAGAAAATATTACTGATTTTCAGGCAATAGACAAATTTTCCAGAACTGCTCATGAACACGAGCATTTTACGGAACTTTCTTGTAAGTAAAGTAAAGTATGGTAAACCTTTGAAATCGTTGCAGTGATCAGGCCCACTTAGCTTTCAACTTTTCGTTAGCTTCTATACATATATGCACATACATATATGTGCATATGACTGTTGCTTGTTCATCGTTTAATTCTCAATCAACATTGCACAAAAGATAACGGCCCAGCGCAACAGTCGATTCGATGAAAATAAAAGTAAGGCAACTTTTCTTAAACATATTTGCGATTTCTGCTAATAAACGTTTGTATGTATGTTTGCATGTAAAATTGTTAAAATTTAATTTTAGTACAATACAATGCTGATTTTAAATGCATTTTGCAATTAAATTTAGCCAAAGAGACAAATATGGTTTAAAGACTTAACAGGACTTAGTTTTGCATGTCTTACTGCTATTTGTAATTACAACTAAATTACATAACTACTACTAGATGCATAATTTCCACGTATAAAACTCGCGGTTCTACGCCACCCTTGGCTCACATAAAGAATTGTGTTAAATTTTTATGTTTATCAAAAATAAATGTTCTGCAAATTAATTGGCTGCCAATTTTGAGATCTTTTCAAGAAATGAAAAATTTTGTTTTGTATGTCGTACTACAAATCAACACTTGCCCATCAAGGCTCTTATTCAAGTGGTTAAAGTGAGTAGTTGTGTGATTGGTTTTGTATTGATTTTGTAGCAATAAATGTATATTTTAACTAGTTGCATGTATGTACATATATCCAATCATTAAATTTACTAATTATAAAATGAAGTCGACTATTAAATTAGTAATACCATTATTTTTTAGCTCAGTGAGTATGTAAACAACTCAGTTTCGACAATTTTGAATTTAAAGCGCCGTCATCATCAAAGTGTTCGAAATGAGCTTTCACATTTTCATATTGCACTATTCTTTTTCTTCGGTTTGTGGGTACATGGTACTCCAGCTCAGAGTTGCCATGTCTGGGGCAGCTCTATATGTAGAGCGAAATAGGAGTGACTGTTGAACTCAGTTCAGCTCAGCTACGAACTCGATCTGCTCTATACACTTCAACCGTAACTTTCCCAGCTTAATTCAATTTTCTCTGTCCCATCTCTATTCACGCTCACCGTTCTACGTGCACTCGATTATCATGGGCTGGCTCGACTCGATCACCGACGGTCGACTTTCTTGATTTTGTGCATGTTGGTGTGCTGCTGCGGCATGTGCCGCCGCCGCTGCTGCGTGCGCTGCTGCTGCGGCCGCTTGAGCATGCGAAACACCCATGTAAGTGTCATTTGTGCCCCCTGCTGCGGCCGACGCTGCACTCGAACTATTACTGGCTGTGCCGGGAGGTAGCAAATGCATTTGTTGTTTGACAGCAAACTTTAGCGGGTGTGATTGCTGATGCTGGAGCAGTTGCTGTTGGTGTAGGTGTTGTTGTTGGTGGCCGTGATGGTGCTGTTGGTTCCCTGTTGTGCTGATTATCATGCTGGCGGCGGCAGAATTTGAAGGCGCTGCTGATAAATGTTGTTGTGACGCGGCATGTTGTTGGAGCATGGCAGCGTGCTGCTGTTGCAGATGTGCATGTGTTTGTTGTTGTTGTGGCTGGTGCTGGTGCTGGTGGTGAGGATTGATGGAAATAAGACGTGGCGGTGATGGGTGGGCGGCACCGGTACTACTCGAACTACCGCCGGCGGACATGTGTCGCAGATGCGGATGTATTTGTTGCTGCATGTGCTCAAAGGCCTCGCGAGAATCGGGCTCTGGCAGATCTTTATCTATTGTATTGTTCGTGGGGGAGGAGAAAATAAACATTAGGTTTGTGATTGAATGATTGCTCATTAGGCTTATGATTGAACCGTCAATTCATCAATACTCACCCAAACATTCTGATGTCGCCGCTGCAGCCATCGCTAGTTCTTCCTCCAGATCATTGGGCTTGCAGCTCGTCGTCTTCCAGTGTGTACGCAGACCCGAGGCACTAATGTACTTTTTGTCACAGCCTTGGCATACGTATGGCCTATCGTTGGTATGCAAACGTTTGTGCAGCTTTAGATGAACGAACTGGGTGAATTTCTGCGGGCATAGGTCACACGCGTATGGTTTTTGGCCACTGTGTAGACGCAGGTGGGTCTTCAAATTAGATGTCGAGGAGAATCGCTTTTTGCATATGTCGCATTGATGTGGCTTTTCGCCAGTGTGCACCAAATGATGTTTCTGTAAATGCGCGAGTTGTGTGAAGCTCTTCGTGCAGACATTACATTTGAACGGCCGCTCGCCGGAATGCGTACGCAGATGAACCTTAAGATTGCTTAGCTGACCAAAAGTTTTACAACATACATTACATTCGTAATGCATTTTTCCATCTTTCTTCTTCAACGGATATGGCAGCGAGCGATAGCCCCGTGAACCCAACGAGTTTGGGCTGAGTGGGCTGCCACTGCGCGGACATGAATTTCCATCCGGGCTCAAGCTATGGGGCGGGGAGATGCGTAGTGGTTGCATTAGCATCTTAGAGTTGGACTGTAGTAGGTGTAGGTTAGGTGTGGACCCATTGGACGCATTCGAATGACGGTCGAAAGGCGAGTGCGAACTGTGCGGGGGTGAGTGGAAGGTGGATGTGGGCACATGTGACAGGGGATGCCCCACACCCGGTATACCACCATTTACACTGCCGCTGGAATAAGGTGAGTACGCCGAGTAGGGAGGAGTTTGATGGTCATCTGACATGTAGGCGCTGTGTGCTCCGTGCGCAGGAGAGTATATCACATGATGGCCTGGTGGTGGAGGTGGTGAACATTCGCCCTTAATGCTGCCGCGTGATGATGCAATTAACAATTCGGTTTCGTGTATGGACGAGGCATGTATATCGGGGGCTTGTGCTAGGTTTGAGCTAGAATCGGGACTAACAGCATTGCCGTAGCGATGCGATTTCTTGTACGAGTATGCCATTTCTGTGGGAGACGAGGGTGGTGGAGTGGCTGCATTAGCTTGGCGACAAGCTGCTGCCGCTGCGGCTGCAGCTTCCAGTCGGTGTTGGCCCGTAAGTATAGTCTCGAGTATACTCGAGGAGGGAGGTGTAAATCGCATATACGCGACGGTAGCTGCTGCCGCAGCGGCAGAATGTGTAGCTGTGGGTGGTGGTGAACTCGTCTCGGCTTCATAGTATGCCTTTTTGATTGGCACAATATTGCGCCCCGAATGGCTGCTTGCGCTGGAGAGCGCATGGTCTACCACAATGACTGTGCTTGATGCACGTTGTTGCGTGGTTGAGCCTGGCGATTGATCCACTTCCATCGTCTCGTCGTCCAGCTGTGTTGAGGAGGTGCAAGTTGGTATAGCCTCGTTGGCAGAAAGCAGATCATCTTCGCTAGAGGTAGCGCCCTCTATAGGTAGTGCGTCACTGTTCGTTGGTTTGGTGTTGGATGCATTATTGAGGTGGCACACGGCCTCAGTCTTAATGGCTAATTTACTATTTTTGAACTCATATTTGAGCGGCATTTTCACCTTGAACTTGCGATACTCATTTTTGTCATCGCAATCCATGGTAACTGCAGGCGAGACCACCGCGGGCGTTACCACTGGGGCAGTTGTGTTGCTGCTACCCGTATTGTTATTGTTGTTAGCAGCAGCTGTGGCTGCAGCAAGTGCCGCAGCAACAGCCGCCTTCTGAGGATGCGTTATAACAGTTTCCTTTGGGGCAATGGCTTTCTTTGAACAATCCAATACATAATTATTTTCGCTCTCACTGTCACTGGAGTCCTCGGGAGGCGTTAGACCATCTTCATGATATTCGTTGCTATGATAACCTTCATCCGAACGCACTGAGCGCACACTGCCGTCGTTTGGCGTCAGTTGATGTTCATATTGAGGATCTTTATGCTGAATTGGAGAACCAACAACCTCTTTAACGTCCTTAATGCCACACTCGCTATTCGCCGGCGAACGGTCTCGCACAATTACTGAAGAACCAGGCTCCTGTTTAAGGTGTAAGACGGTTTGGTGCTGTTGGATGTGTTGATAGTGTTGCAGGTGTGACGGCAGCTGGGCATGCTGTGGTAATTGATGCGTACTCTGCTGTTTTGAGGCAGGCTGTTGCTGAGAGGATTGGGCATGGTGAATATGTGGCAGGCCAGTCAAGTGTTGCGTTTGACCAGCGGTATTGTCCCGGCAGATGGGAGGCGAGGGACTAGGAGTGATGGACCCCCGATTACCTACACCAGGTGCGTTGCACGTGACAGCAGGCAAAGGCGGAATCGGCAGACCCATAACGTAGGTGATATGATTGTACGCAACTTCTGGAGGTATTTCTGGGGCGGGCATGCAATATGGCGAATTCGATCTCATCTTTGCCTTGTGCCCTTGCAATAACGTAGAACCTGGTGGAAGTGTTGAACCATCTTCTTCTTCTCCATCTGCTTCGGCATCATCATCTTCGTCAACAGACTGCTTACAAGCGCCAAAAATCGTACGCTCTGGGTCTACGTCGTAACCAAGCCGTCGTGCGAAATCCTTGCAATACCACACCATTAACTCTTCATTGGGCATAATGTCACGCGTTGTGTAAAAGTAGATGTTTTCCTGATGTTGGCATGCCACCAAATTCATTACGCACAAGCTGTATGCAGAGGCAACGTAACGCATCCAGTTTGCTTGCGCGCGGTCCGACCCATCCAGATAGTAAAAGTCATCATCTTTGAAGATCTGTTGGCAAAAAGTGTCAATCATGAGGGGAAGAAAGGAAAAGAAAAGAAATGGGGGAGATTGGTTAGTTTTCGGGATAAAGCCGAAATGTAATAAAAGTCAAGTTAATATACATAGTCCAAAAAAAAAAACGGTTCAAAACACCGGGTGGGTGCCAGGAGCATTGGGTACCTAGTGTTGTGAACCATTTTTGGGTAATGGAAGAATTTTGACACAAAAGTTCATAGAGCAAACTACAAAGTTGTGGAAGAGATTATTAACACAAGAAAATCTTTTAATAATAATATATGTATATTCAAAGAGATGACAACAGCAACATTAGAAAATAACGGTTACTAAACATAATATTTATATGTATGTATATTCCAAAACACCAATTTAGGAAATTACAATAACAGGCTGGAAACAGTACAAATATACTTATAAACATATTAAAGAAGGAAATAAAAAAAATTAACGAACTATTCCCCGAAGCTTTGGTTCAGTTCTTGGCTGCTATGCAAATATAGGCTTCCTAAAAGTTGTAGAAAGGATTTTGAAAGAGAAAAATTTAGCTGCTTACATATTTTTCCGAAAAAGTCTAAGTAAGATAAAAATTTCATACTTTGTTTTAGTCCGTTTTATAATCAACTGTTGCATTTACGTCAAAATAAGTGTTTCATAAAAATTATTATTTATTATTGATTTATTTAAATGTTTGCTCTTATTGTGTATTAGATGTGCAAACTTAATTTAATCACTATTTGCATCCAAAAGCTACATTCTGCTGATGATCGAGATTAATATTTGATCCATTTTCTTCAAGCACCACATAGTGCGATTGGCGTGGAAGACTTTCAAACGATGATTTGATGTTAAGCTGGGGGATGTTTGCCACGCCGTCTTACTGGCCACCATCAATTCGTCCTTGTTGTTGAGATTTCCACCTTCTTTGTACACCTTCCGAACTAAAATCGAACAGGCATTCTGGATTATGTTAATATGAGGTGATTTGAATGGCCAGTTGGCAAAAATATTGATGTCGCGATAAATTAAATCAACGGACGTTGAGCTGGCTACAGGAATAGGCGCGCTACCTTGTTGAAGTTGCCAGTTTAACCAGCTTCAATGAATGAAAAGTACCCAATGTCATCACACAACATAACCAACCTACCACTAGATCGACGCTTACTGAATATCTTTTCTTTAGATGTAAATCGTGCTAATAGCAAGCAAATCCATCTGGCTCGACCAGGTTAAACTTCTTTTCATCATAAAATATAATGTTTCGCTATTGATCTGTCCAGTGAATATAATCTAAAGCGAACTTTTGCGTCTTAATAAGAGAAAAAATTCAAATAAATCAATAATAAATAACAATTTTTATGAAGTACTTAATTTAAGTCGTCAACAGTTGATCATGAAATAGACTAAATCAGAATTAAATTTTATTTTATTGAGCCTTTTTTCGAAAAATGTATATGCGGCTAAAATTGTTTCGCCCACTGTTCACGAGAAAGATATATACGAAAATTATCAACATAAATATTTATTTGTTACACTTTTGAACAGCCATTTTATACAGAGCCAAAAGTTTGTAAGTAAAGTAGATGTTAGAGTTACAGATAGTTGAAAGAAAGATGTAGGACGTCAAAGTATGTATCGAAATGAAAAGAGAGTACATAGCTCTAAACGTTTAAGAAGGAGCAGTAAAAAGTTGTTAAAAAGCGTAAAATAGTACCTTAATGTTCCCGTAGGTTATGTGGCGTGTTTCCTGCACCTGATTGGATTCGAATTTTAATTTATATTTTTGAGACGAATGTAATTTCAAATTTCAGTTTTTCGATTATTAATTATTGATTTAGATGGTTGATTGATGGGTTATTTTGTTAAGTTTGGTGATTGTAGTTTTGGTGGAAGGAATAAACATGAAATTAAATGGAAAAGTACGGTTGGGTTACATTTAAACAAATTTATTGTATAATATCAAAAATAATTTTGAATTTGTATGTAAGCATTTAAGACACAAATGAAGTATTGGAAATGGAAATGGACATTGTTATGGAGGATGATGGATGGTTCAATCAGAATTAATGTAAAATGTGTTCAGAAATGGTTTATTGAATGTTCGAACGAGGAAGTTTAAAATGAAAAGAATTTAATAAGCTTTATGTAAATAATAAAAAAAAGATAAATGTTTAAAATATTTCTTCCCCAGCTTATGCTAAATCTCGAACTGTTAAAACCACAAATTATATAAAACTAGGGGTAAGATATATTTCTACGACATTATTTTGCCAACACAAAATGCGAGTACAAGCATTTGATAGTACTCGTATTTCATTGCATCTTTTAGGCGTGTTTTGGAATTTTAGCGAATTTTACACATTTGGTGATTTTCGGCAGTCGAGGTTTACGAAATTTAGTTTGTTTTAGAACAACCATAAAAATAATCCTTAAAAGAAATAGTATATTAATTTTATTAAATTTTAAAGAAATTATCTGCCGCTATTGGTTATTTGCCGTGCAATAATTTCTGTAATTTGTATGAAACTTTTGCTAAAAATAATAAAAGTTTAGTTGAAGTAATTTTGGTAAAGTATTAAAAAAATGCATAACTTTAGTTGCCCCAAAACGATTAAATGGCTATGACAAAAACAATTGAAAAATCTAAAGAATTTAAAGAATCGAAAAAATCTGAAAAATTTGACTGACTGCACTTATCGGCGATATTGTGATAAGAATTTTAGTGGATTTAATGCTTCAACATAACACGATTGTGCTTATGATCCATGTTTCCAGATTTCACATTTACCCACACAAACACTCACATATACACACACCCATACAACCACACATTCTAGGTGATACTGATCGATATCGATTCATCCAGAGCGAATGCGTGTTCACTTGAATGCTTGTGAGTAATGTTGGGTACAAATTTGTGATTGATGATGAAGAAATAGTCGTTGTATAATTTTCGTGCTTACCCGCCAAAAATAGCGCGCCTTATTTGTATCGTTGGGATAATTTGGAGTTGGAACGCCTTCAAAGGGGCCAAAACGTGTGCCGCGCGGTATGACACCAGTGCTCCAAACTCCTTCAGTCTGGAAAGGAAATAACGGAAGCTATTGAAATATTTATAATTTACATTTAAGAATTAAGTGCTTTCTAGTTTTGTTTTTTTGGTTTTGGCTGTATTTTCCTTTTTTTTGGTTGGAAAAAACTTGTATTTGTTCATTTGCTAATCACTAACCTTAACATTTGGCGTTGAGAAAACCATTGACGGTTTTAGTGTTAGGCTGCGTGGCAGCGTGCGATCCGCTCGATTCAGTACGCCACGCTCGCACTGTACGTCGGGCACTATGTAAACGGCCAGCCGTTCAAAGTCCTCCTCACGCATTCGCGTCACATCGTAGTCCTGTGTACCATCCGGCGACGGGCTACGCGCGCACGCCGCTGTGGCTGCACCAGTGGTTGATGTCGTCGAGGCGGTGGGCGGTGGCAGTAACTTAGGACTTTGTATTCTATCCGCTAGCGTAGACGATAATGGCGTCGTCGTCGGCGCTGTGAACATTGTGCAGTTGTTGGCTGGCTGTTGCTGTTGTTGTTGTGTGTTGACGGTGGAGTTCATGTTGTTAGTGTTGATGTGGTTGCTACTTTGGCTACTGATGCTACTACTGTTGCTGTTGCTAGTGCAATGTTTCAAGCTGGGTTGTATAGACTGTGGCGTAACTTGCATATTCGCTATGTTTAGTTGATTGATTTGTGATGTGTTTTTATAAAGTTATGTAAAAACTTGTGTGATATAAATTGCGCGTGTGTAGTTACTTCCTTCTCTTTCGTACTTCTGATGTTGACAGGTGTGTGATTTGATTTACTTTTGCAGTTCGATAGTCAACGAATAAACGATTCAGTGCATTGGAAATTCCCTTATGGATAGTATTTCTGCAAAAAATTTAGATTAGAGATTTTTATTATCTATTGTAATTCATACATTTACTCTTAGTCTTTATTAAAATGAGATACTATTTTAAATTTTAAAAACTCTTTTATTTTATTTATTCTGAAGACGACAAAGAGGGCAACATGCAAAGAGCTTACGATTTATACAAAAATGGTTATAAAAAGAAGTATTTTAATACAAGCTTTTTATTACTCGAAATAGATGGCATGAGCTTGAACAATATGTGATTTCAGCAAGACGATGCCACTTGCTACTTAGCATATGAAATAATAGCCCTGTTGCGAACGAAATTTTCAGGACGTATTTTCTCACGAAATGAAGGAGTTTCTGTAGAGCTACATCGATGCCATTAAGCTGGAAACGGTTCCAGGGCGGAAGAACGGGGGTGCCACATTTAATATACACCCGAACTATATTTTGAGTATCTTGTGTTGCCAGAGAACTCATCTTGGATATTTGGTAGATATTGGGTTTCATAAATAGACTCAAAAACAATAAAATAAAAATTAATGGTTTTGAGAAATTTTGTTTTGTTTTGTTTATAAAGGGAGTGAGTGGGTCAAACAAGGCTGCATTCTGTCACCGCTTCTGTTTCTGTTTTCTGTTGACGCTCAACCTGGCAGAGGCATTATCTGGTACCCAATCAGCATGGAACATCTAAATATTTCCGATTCTGCTGATGACATTACTTTGATATCGCAACAAAGGGGGCATGTGCAACGTTATCCCAATGATGTAGCTACGCAAGCAGAACATTCGCGACCGTAAAAAGACATGGGTTGGTAATCATTGGCGACTTACATCAGCAAAATGTCCTTAGACTGGAATCCAAATGGCTCGCACGGCAGAGGTCGACTCGTAGACATGACCGCAAATAAAGTCAGGAATCAATCCCAATGGAATTTATTTGCAGCATAGCATAGCAATAGCATAATCTGCGGTGTTATTAAATCCCTCTGAGTGTAACCTTTGCCGCCCCCCAGCTTTCATTTTAATTTAAGTATTTATGCAAAAAGCTGAGAAACTGAAATGTTGTTCTTAGATTATAAGTAAATTCTTATTACTCCTAGGGTATAATTTACAAACAAAACAAAAATATAATGGCCATCTTCGACTTGCGCGCCAATGGCTATAGTTTTCTAATAGCTTTCAATATAAAGCAGATTTGTTGGAATATCTCGATCAAAGTGCTACCTGGTGGATCAATTTTTTTATAAATCATTTGAGAGATGAAGGCATTTCCTAGACTTAACAAAAGGCGTAACTTGCTGCATATTTACAAGCGAGCGAAAAGTTTAGCGCAAATTGTGACTTTTCAAATAGGTGCACCTAGTATCATCTTGCGAGTATACCTTTTAAAAAAATAGTAAAACTAATTTTGATCTTGAATAAAAAAAATAATAATTCTGTTAGGTGTTTGGCAGCGCTCGTCCTCCTATTTGGCGGATACTAAAAAATTTGTGAGTCTTCCCAAATATACAGCGAAAGAGCTTTAAACTACAAATAGGCAAATAAACAAGCATTCGCATTTATATATGTATATGTAGGGGCAAAGGATATACTATTACAGTATTACATGAGGATTCCAACCCCAGATCTGACTTATAATAAAAAATTATGATTTTTCGCCAGATCTGACTTATAATAAAAAATTATGATTTTTCGCCTGTCTCAATCTAAACCAATCATTATTTAATAATCTGTGAGCAAGGCAACGTAGCGTAAAATTAGTAAAGTTAGAACATTATAGGAATTTCAATTTTTGGACCTTCACATGTCGTACAATACGTATATACAATATATGCATGTACGAGTAGTTGTACCAAAAAATATCTCCGTTAAAACACGTCTCACATTTCACATGCGCCGTCTTGGACGCGTTAATAATTTCTCACTCAGCCAAGAAAATTACAGTTGAAGTTTTCCCTTTTATATGTGTCTGTATATATGTCCTATACTGTATATATGATAACCTTAAACTTGAACTACAACAAAAACAAACTTACTGAGAACTAGTGACGTTTGTGCGGAAGCAGAGCAACATTTTAAAGTAAAAAAATAACAATTTACCGCGCACTTTCTTCGATTTGCTTTTTCTTTCTATGAATACTTTTTGTAGTTTTATCTAAGAAAATAATACTATAGTATCAAGGTTAAATTGATATTTTTTGCATATTTAAGTTTTTTAGAATTTTTCCTATCGTGAGTGTGCACGATAGTTCACTGGCGAACCCTCACTCTCCCTCCTTCCTTCCGACTGCTGATCATTCGTATGCAAATTTTAATTGTTGCTGCTCACTACTCAAGAGCCAGTATTAATGCATCTGCATACATATGCATTGCATGTAAGTTAATACGAGTAGGTACTTAAGGTGGCGTGAGGGTGAGCCACGTCAAAGGGTTTGTGTGAGCGAACAAAATGTAATGAAAAAGAGCTAAGTGTTGAGTTTTATTTGATGTAAGTGCAAAATATAGATTTTAAATTACTGTGAGTGTATTTGTAGTGACGACAGTTTTGCTGTTGTTCTGTTACATTTTCACTTTTACTTTAGCTGTGGTCACACGTCGCTATGACCAGTGCTTGGTTGTTTCTGTTCGGAACAACTTGAAAATAATTGTAGGAAAATGTATTGATTTTTTGTACACATAACTTATGGTATGTAAATATGTAAGTATGAGGTAAGTAAAACGATATGATATAATTTAAGAGTCAAAGAATCTGAAAGAGCAAACTTTTACGTGGATAGCCACACAGCTATGAAAGCGATAAAATCATACTGTATATCATGCAAAAATGTCCATGAGTGCAAGGAAGTAATTAATAAGCTTGTAGCCTTTGTGTATATTGGGTTGGGGTCATAAAGGTATAGAGGGAAATTAAATAGTTGGCAAAATAGCTAAAAAAGGCGCGAGACTTACAGAGGATCAAATAATTCAGGTGTTTAACCTCTGCGCATAATTCAAAAGGTACTAGAAGAGCACATGTTAAGAAAAGCGATGGCCAAATGCCAGGTTGGCTGGATAATGTGTGAACGCGCATAAGATGACAGGTATACTAAATCGGTTATATCGTTCGATAGAAGGAACTGTAGAACTCTAGTTGGTGTACTAACATGGCACTGCCTAGTTGCAGTGCATGCTTAAAAGCTAAATCAACTCTTAACGATGCTTGCAGGCAATGTAATGAGCCGGGTACAAGAGAAATTCTGGAGAATCTTCTCGGCTAAGACTAGAATCTACTCCTGAACAGGAACCTGAGCGACACTTAAAAGTCGCGAACAGTACGCGTATCTTGAGTGACGCATATTTCCGTTAAAGAAACAACAAAAGTGACTTTGTTTTGGTATCGCTATGGACCAAAATGGTTTTTGCGTAGCTTCAGCCAGCCAGTATCCCCTAACCTAACTTTTAAAACAGCTTACTTTGTATATCCCTTCATCCCAAATTATTTATCTTTTCCAAGTTTTTTCGATAACATAGTAATTGTACAGTACTAATATTGTGAGGCTTGCAACCTTGATAGATTTAGTCGGAATTCATCCTCCAAAGGCTTAATTCTCTTTATGAAAATTAAAGAAAGTTTAGTAGTTTCGTGGCGTTTCGAATAGCAAATATTCAAAGGAAAAAACAATTTTATTAAATCTTTATTTTTCATATTAGAAATGTGGATATAACAGAGCATTCAGTTTGCACGATGATGTGTCAGCCATAAGCAGGTTCGTCTACGCAATTTACACTCTATACCTACATACATACATATTATATAATGCCTCTCTACCACTACTTCCATAAGATGTTCGGCCAATTGGCGACTATTAATAAAACAGTATTACATACTTACACGCACGAGAACACTCAAAAATGCATGCGTGCATATACAAGCAATACATACAATCTAATTGTGTTAAAAATAAGTTTGCGTGTATACCTCCACCACAACCAACGCACTATATACACACACGCCTATAGTTAAATATATTGCTTTCACATGCACGAACATATAAACATATCTGTATGAAGTTCTTTCTATTCCTTCCGCTCGCGCTTGCAAACCTTTATTAAGCCACCTTATCTTATCGTAGCCTTAAATTTGCGATGCATGCATACATACGGATATTTTAAACACTTATAATTTGTAGTGTTTATGTATAAAAGTATGTGCTTATGTATGCGCCTTTGCCCAAGACCGTGTGAGTGCAACCAATTCATGTCTGTTGCATGGTTTGACGTCGCTATTTTTATTTGTATGGTATTTCTGGTATGTGTGTGTGTATATGCTTTATGCAAAGCCGCAAATTGGAATATATACGTAAGCAAATATCATATATATTATGTAAAAATGGCAACTATATATGTATGCAAGAAAAGCATAGCCCTTGAATTGCAAAATTCTCTTTTGTCATTAATTGCCTTTCCCAATAAAACTATTGCTTAGCCAGATCATACATTTTGTTATCGTTTTCATTAACACCAAATGAAAATCAATGCCGTAGTATGCAAAATAGGTTTTACATATATACTATACTCGTATACACATTTTACTCATCAACAGTTTTTGAGACATGTTCACAGCTCACAAGTTCTCGTTCCCCTTGACTTGTGCACATTTCAATGTTGCAACTCTTTTGTCCGTCCACTTTCAATACTCATGCAGTTGCACTCAAAACGTCTGTGACACTCTCAAATTCTATTAGGCGTACGGCCGAAGAGAGGAACTTGTGTAATATCTGCTAACCTCGTTAGAGGTTACGTACTTGATTTTGACACAAACATCTTCACTGACCCCCCACACAAACACTATCAACCTTTATTGTTATATGTGGTATGCCACCGGTGCCTGCGTTTAGGTATGTATATATAATATTTCAAAGTGCCTTGACTGTTTCTGTTTCTGCGATGCTTGTTGTAAAATGGCGAGGGTGAAGGTGACATTAAATGACGCATTGAATTTGCTAAGCACCCAAGGTTTTTTATGAAAAGCGAAAGTGGGTTGCGTGGTGTTGAGACAGTTTGTTTTGCTTAGTTGTTATTTTGGAAATATTTTAAAAGAAGACGTTCCGCAAAAAAGCTGCCATCTAAAAATTATAATAAATCAGTCTTTGCTTTTTCTTCTATAAACACTTCTTTGTACTTTCTGTGAATAGGCTTAAATTTATTTTCATTGTTACTGCTAATAACCATTAACTAGACACATTTTGTGTTTGCGTTTGCCTTTTCTGCGCGTTTGCTTACCAGTCTCTTGCTAGTACGTATGGCATACTACACGACGTATGAGTAACATCATTCATTTATACAGACGTGAATTTGTTTTCTGTTAAGGATTGTTGCTCACTATTTCCCGTTTTTTTATTAGTCTATTTGCTAATTCTATTATTCATTTATATTTTTTGTCGTACAAAATATATTTAGTACAAAATATATATAGTTTTTTTATTTTTTGTTTTTTAGTTTTATATACTTGCAAAAGGCAATATTTTCACTTTCATGTGACACGAGAAGTCGAGGAATTGACTTTTGACTTTTATCGTTTTCATTTGCCTTTGCCGACGGCTGTTGCTTTTTGTTCTCGATTTCGCTATGACTTATATTAAAATCTTATTTCTTAAATTTTTTCCTTTGCAGTTGCACTCAATTTCCACTCAATTAAAGTTTTCAATTAGATTTTCTCATTTCGTTTGTAGTAAATAAATATATATATACATTTTTTTTCTTTTCCTGCCGTATTCTTTAAATTTTCAATTTTCTTTTGATTTGCATTCGCCGTTTTTGCCGCCTGCACTTTATTTCATTCGCTTTGTTTCAAGGCTGCGACTGAAAGCCATTTCACTTTTATTTTAAACGTAAGATGAGTGTGCTCATAATGTTCGCCTGAATATATTACACGTTTAAAGTTTATTTATATTCTTAAGGGCTACCGTATATATTTTCGGACATTTTGTACTCTAAATGTAGTTTTTGTAGCGAACTTTATCTTCGTGCACATTTATGCAGCTAAATTTTAACACTTTGGGTTGCTTGGTTTCACAGTTAATCAAATTATTTTTATTGATGCGTTATCGCTTCGACCTTTTCAGCTTTGCTGCATTTTTTCTTGCTCACTTTAGCTAATAATAGCTTAAGCTAATAACTGTTATATAAAAAAATATTTTGTTAAGAAAATTTTTGGATTCAAAAATACTTTTTTCTTCACTTATGTACCATTGAAAAGAACAAAATCATATTAAAGTTTACTACAAATAAAATTATGCATAATGCGCTTTTGCAGCTCGGCGTTGACGGGCGAGTCTGCATTCAAAAATGCACTAAAGTATGTATGTAGGCGATGAGTGGCACCTAGCCGTATTATAGAGCGGTCGAGTGGTCGAGCATCTGACTGCGAGCAGTTGCCGAGCTGTCAAATTGAGCAACATTTTTAACTGAGCTGTGGAACAGCAGGAATAACAAAATATCGCATTTGTAGTACACCAACAACTCAAGGATAATCAACTGTTAAAATGAATAGTATTATCTTTGTTTATACACTAATTTTTTTTGTTGTCAAATACCAATTTCCTCATGTTAATTTCTTTTGAGCTAAGTACTTTGCTGTCGCAACGCTCTCCATAGCTGCGTTTGTGTGCGTGCATATGCGGAAACTCAAAGTGTTGCTGTTTACAAAAGCAAGTGCAATTGCAGTTACAATTTCCATGCACATCCACTACTGACCCATTTTTCTAGCGCCCCTCACATACAAACACAAATCAATTACAAAAGCTTCTGAGCACTCTTGCACTCAGATGCCAAACTGTACTGCACTAAGGCAACAAGGAAGTAACTCAAACACTCTCACCACACGTGCAATGAGTACAAGTTATGAGTGAGTGAATGAGTGCAATGCATTTGTTCTTATCACTTTGCCGGTGGGGTGTCTGGTATGCACCACCAACTGCTTTGGGGTGGCAAAAAGCTCTCACGAGACCGCTAAAAGCTCTGGAAGCTATATTATTTGTTGCAGCATACGCCGTATGGTCACCACTTGGGCCACTTGTGTGCACACAATTTCAAATCTGTTGTGGAAGGCGCTTGTGCACTTGGCAAGCTATTCGCCACTCAGTGTATAAGTAGACACCTATACAAACACGTTTGTTTGTATCGTTTGCATACTACCCCTCGCCAACATATTGCTGCCTTTTTCTCTATTCTTACTAATGCTTGCACTTAATGTGTTATAAGCTGTAAGGATTTCTTTATTATTTTTACACTTTCGCTCTCACACTCTTGAGCTAATTCAAAGGCACGTCGTAATAAGGAGAAAGCGGAAGCAGGTTAGGTGACTTTATTGCATATTAATTCGTTTGCAGCTATTTCTGCATTTTGTTCGTTGTCTTATTTCGCCATTGTTGTTATTGCTATTACTATTTTTAATCAAGCGCCGTCTACCCAACAACCGGCATGGCCAAACCCTTACGAATTGAAGTGCAGTGTCTATAATTGGTTGTTGTTTAGGATATTTTTAATTTTGCTCGGTATGAATCTATCTACATATATGTATGTTTTTGCAAGCCAATATACATACGAGTATGTATACGTGAGTTGGTAATGATAGCACGACACAGTTTCATGATCATAAATTGTGCCACGTTTTGCTGTATTGTTAATTTGTGAGCGACTTGCGCTTTTATGGCCATCGTCAAATCGTTTTCGCTTGCACTTTGATTTGATAATTATTAACATTTTTTTTTATTTTAGTCCCAATTATGTGGGTTCTACCTTTGGATTTTTTACATTTACAATGCATTTTTAAGTTTTCGTGCATGTTTTACAATGAGTTGGCGCCTTAAAAGTGTAAATTCCAAATTTTCATTTTAATTTTCTCTTTGCTAAATCACAGATGTAATGTTGCTACTTGTTGGTTACTCTAGTATATAAGATTTGAAAACTTATTGTTAGTTTCTTATACAAGAAAGATTCAATAAATAAAGAAAAATGAAAAAAAAAAAAACTGGTTGCAGGGAAAATGTATATCTGTGTGACAAGTGGCAACTAAGACATTATGCTGAGAAAAATTCCCGTATCTCTAAAACTCATAACAGTTCCAATATTTTTTGAGCCATTTGGTATCTTTATCTTAAGAGGTGCTCTTCGTAAAGCTTCAAGGAAATATTCACCCAGATGCTCAATTCTATTCGTCTTATGTCGCATCGCAGCCTCTGTTCTCTGCAGGGTGCACTACCGCAGTCTGATTGTATATTTACCAGTAAGTTAGTTACACAGAGATATGCAAATGCGTTCCTCACAAGTTATTTCTGTAAAGCTCTGGTCTTTTCATCACCAAACCTAGCCACGCTGAATATAATTTTACACAAGGTTTCTCATTTTTCAATCTCTGATTTGTTATTCGGTTATGGTTATGTCAAAAACCTTCGCCCTGGATTAGGCAACCAACATCGCTAGCCATAAGGGTTTAGTTGCATTGTTTCCATTTTGCGACTTTATATGTGAGTAAGAATTTCCTTGAAGCTGATATATTTTTTTAGTAATTTTCTAGAATTTATGTACATATTTTTTTCAGTAATTTTTTAATTTATTCACTTCTTTTAATACATGATTGCAAGGAGATCATCTGATAGTCGTTTGACTACTTTTATTTTAGATTTTTAAACGTCGAATTTTAAGCTATATTTTTTAAGAAATCTAAAACATTTAACACATATTTATAAAGTAAATAATAGCTGCCTCTGAAGTTTGGTGATTGCATTGGGAAATGTAATTGGCTACATTTTGCATATTCTTGGCAACATGTTGCTAGTAACATAAGCAGCATGTTTCTAAGTAATACATAGGAGCATACAATTGCGTAACCGCATAAAATAATAGATTATGTAACATAATAATACGTAATATTTCATACGAATACATTTTTTAAAGAAAAAAGTTGAAGTTAAAATTTGAAATAAGATTAATACAAAAATAAATAATAAAAAAACAATATATAAACAAATTAATGAATATAAAATGCTCATTTTATTATAATTTATTTGTTGGCACCACTTTTGTAACCAGCTTGATAGCTGTGCTCAAAATTCTCTCGTAGGTTACTTATTCTCAATACATAAGAATTTCGATTTTCGTTAAACTTACCTTGAGGCGCTAAACTTTAAAATATCCTATACAGCAGGAATGGGCTTCCTTATTTCTATTAACTTGTAGTTTTAACAGACAGCTAAGCGGTATTTTAAAAAAAGTTTTTTTTTTAATTTTCTATATTTTATAATATTAATATTTTTTTAACTTTATGAGATAAAAGTTTTTCTAGTTTCAAAAGTTGTCGCAAAAAACGGCAGTAAGAAGTCTTAATGGCAGTTTGATTTAAAATTGTTATTTGTTTTATAATTTTTATTTAATTTTTAATTTTAATTAAGAACACATTCGTGGTATAAAGGTTCAGTTATATTAGTTTCATATAAACGATTTTCTTTATTTGCATAAATGGACGCAGATATATGTATGTATGTGTTATGTCCATATTTCAGAAAATTGCAAAATTTGTCCGCTTTTCTTTTCCACCTTCAAACTGCGTATCACTTTCTTCTGTGACGCGCAATACTTTATTTTTCGTATACAAAAACAAATTTTGTGAAAGTGTTATACGATACCAGAAACGTAGAAATTTTACTTTTCTTCAACCTATACTGTCCTCTTTGGTGGACCGCTAACCGCGCGCGCCACAAACAGAATTTCGAAACATAACCGAGCACCAGCAATGACATTCTAAAGTGCAGAAATGCGAAAAGCTGCGAAAGTATCCGCCACACAACGCGACACAAACACTAATCAACATTTTGCGAGACGTAAAGTGCAATGCTGAGTGCAGTATACGGGATATGAGATGAGCATGTCTATCGAAAGTTGAAGGGGTGAAGGAATGATATCAGTTCCTTGTATGCATACACATATATACACGCATATGTATAAATATTCAGTATATAACTATTTATTGCCATAAATACATAGGCATGCACATATACAGGTATTTGTGGGTGTGTATTAGTTTTGAGGGAGAGTGCGCCTGTATGCATTGCAACATATTTGAATTTCAAGGAGATGGAAGCATTTAGTGTTACTAGGCATAATTGTACGCTGAGTAAATACTAACTGCGGGTAAAATAGCAGATCGTAGTATTGAGGTGATGAGTCGATGAGCTGTCATGTTGTTTGGCAAAAGCTCATAGAGAAGGGACGCATTGGAGGGCGTCTTAACCGGTAGCGTTTAAAAATCAAAACGATGCTTATGACAACACAGATGTCTGCTTAATAATATTTGGCTATAAAATGCAAACGCAAATATTTCCTTGTGTCCTTGCTTATGAGAATTAATCTATGATGTAATATATAAGTGCTTGAAACATTCGCGCCCTCGTAGCGATGAGTGTCGGGTGTGCATAGTAGTATAGTGCCTCGATCTTGCTCGTGCACTATCGCAACTAGGAAGTGAAAATTCGAATGAACTCAAAGTAAAATAATCTAATAGTGAAACGGCAGTAAAAGCTAGGCCGCATAAAACAAGTAAGGAAGTGCTGATTTCGGTCCGGAGACCACTTTACATTTGCATATTTTATAAAATTTAATTTGAGCTGGCTGTTAATTGTAGAATCAAACGAACTCATATGTATATAATGAGAGTTATAGCCTTTAACGTCAGATGGACGCACGGAAATTTAGTAGTAATATATAAGAAGTGTACGTGATTTTATCCAGTCCCAATTAAATTTATGTCCGCTCTAAATAAAGTGGGCCGCAATACGGGTACCAAGTTTGGGCGAATAATATTGAGGCGTGATTCTTCTTTATTTACCTAACCCATTTACAGAATGTTAGCGATCACAACTACATAACTATTAATTTACTTTAATTTAGCCGTTATGGAAATACATATGTATATGGACGTGTGTACGGCCCGTTTTAAAAATTTAACTTGCTTCGTACGCCTTTTGTTGAGTTCACCATTTTTACCAAATGTGAGTAATTTTCCTTCATTTAAAGCACTACTCATTCATTCCCGAGCACTATTTCTCTTTTTTGAAAATTACCGTTATATGAGAGATAGGCGTGGTTGTGAACCCATTTCGCCCATTTTCAATACCAAGCGAAAGTGTGATACATATGTATGTGTTGCAAGTTTCATTGAAATTTATTAAGTTTTGCCCGATTTTGCGCATGGGCGAACGCAAATGACTAAATCGACATCTCTCATCATTCTAAGCATTTTGGTGCATATATCTCGACATCTATCTCAATTCCTTTATCCTGTTGCATACAACCGTTATGTGAACGAAATTCTAATACCCTTGAACAGAAATTCGCGCGGGTATATAAAATCAGAACAAGAAATATTTACGAAATGCAAGAGAAAAATACTCGAGAAATGAGGAAATGAAATGAAATGCAAAAATAATTGCAAAGACAAATGCAAATGCAAATGCAAATGCAAATAAAAGATTACCAGGTACTCAAAAATGGTCGCTGTATTTCTGACCGACGATCGCCAACAAATTTTAGATTATAATATTTTTAATTGATTTAATTTTGGGATTTTTTGAAATAAAGGAATATTTTTCACAAAAACTCGATAATAATAAATTTTATTCGGCTATTAGTTGAAAGGATTTGCGCGTGACTACAATTCGGTAGAGCGCGAGTTGAAAACCTACTGTGGCATGAAACACCAAATGATAGAATAAAAAAAAATTATGTTAAGTACAAAAAAAAAATTAAATATTAAATAAAACAAAAAAATATTAAACAGCAAAAAATGCTAAGAAAGTAAAATGAAAAAAAAAACATTAAGTAAAATAACTTAAAAAATATATATGAACAAATTTTAAATAAAATAAAATGAAACTAAAAAGAATTTAAAATTAAGTAAAGTACTACTAGACGATAAGAAAATTTCCCTTGATTTAATTTCACATCGGAGCATAAACTAAATTTTTAGTAGAATTACATATGTACGTTTTATACTTATATGAAAAAATAGGATTGCAATGAAATTTTGTATGTGAGCAAAAAAATATTCTTTATGACATGAATTAAATTATTATGCCGGTTAACAAATTTTGAAGGCAAATTATGAAACTATTTAACAGAAACTGACATAATTTGAAGGAGTTAATACTCAGCCCTTTTGAATTATTCTGAGTGCAAAAGTAAAATTTAAAGTTTTGGAAAGTTGTTTATGTTTTCCTGTTGCACAAGTATTTTATCATCTGGCCACCCTTCCAATTGCAATTAGCTTATTATTGCATTGTTCATCCGCATTCGGCGCTAAGACCGGCAGCGCATAAAATCTATTATGCAAAGCGTACTAAAACATTTACGTTCATATGTACATATACACATACACACATATACATTTATAAGTTATAAGTGCGCATATGCTTGCTTGTTTGTAATCATTGTACGCCAGCCGGTAAAAAGCGCTTCGCATCTAATCGCAAAATTGCATTTGAAGGACATTCGCTAACGCCGCCGACACGAATGCACTCGTATATGTGTATGTTCTACTTAAGTATGCACGAATGTGTATACATACAAACATGTGACCGACAGATAGAGCAAAAGCAGATGCTAATAAAAAGAAGTGTTGATGTTGGCGGGGGTCAGACAGCCAGCAGTGTAAGGGATGGAGCGGTAAATATTTGCTTTTGCTCATAGCCGAAGCTTTTGCTGCCGTGATACGGAAAACTTTTTCGCTATTGGCAGCGTTAATAAAATTGAGAAAGAGATACGATTGCCAAGTTGTATGGCGGCAGAGGCGAAATATTACTAAATACATTACAAAAAAAAAAAAACACAAAACAAAGTGCACAACTCAATTAAGCGTAGCGCAAGAAAATACTGTAGTTCGCTGACATACAAATTACAAGAATATGCACATACATACACAACCAAACGCTTCTGCCTATCAATGCGTAAGAGTGTTTTGTATGTATGAGTGAAATGCATATTTATTTCTCATATCTTCTATTCCCGCATTTGTTGTTTGTTTATTGGGTACTATATTTGTGCCGACATTCAACTTGAACTGCAAAGCGATGTAGCTCGATGTCGGTCATGCGCTGCATGCCACTATAGAAAATATGTGTGTCCGAGTATCTTTTTTTCTAGTTTGTATTTTTTTTTCTTAAATTCGCAGTTGCATTAATTGTTGCGTCGCGCCACAATTAGCAAATCTATTTAGTTTTTTTCAATTCAGACATTTGTGTTTTCGAACTATTTGTACAATCAAATAAAACCGCTTTCACATTTTCAATACCTCGTGCAGCAAGTGCATGTAGCATATTCAAGCATGCAAGTACATATATATGTATGTATAGTATGCATATATATATATATATGTATATATTTCCCTGTTTGTTGATTTTTTTCGCCGACCTTCAACCCTTCCATCTTGCCACTTTACTTGCAATATGAGTACTTTTCGATTACATTTTCTGTTGCCTCGGAGACGGTCCAGTATGTTGACTGTGTGTGTGTTAGTGCAGCCGGATGCCGTGTCACACACACTTGTTGTCGGCATTCGAATGATGAAAACCAAAACTTTAGACATTAGCGTCAAGCACCTGACACGTACATATAAAGTTCTGTCGATAATGCTTGATCGTTGTCTGTGAGTTTTTGTGTGAGCTATGTTGAAACTTTACTTTATTGTTTATCTTGTTTTTGGGGGTCATTTTGTAAATATTATTTTCACGAAGTTCAGTTCAAGACCGAATAAGTTGGAAGAGAATGCATAATTTTATTTATTTCTGTCTAAAGTTATCTTCATGATAACGGAACAGGAAACGGCAATGCGGGTTGAAATTTTAGTTATTTTTTTTGTATCGTTAAAACCAAAATTCCACCTTATCATCAGATTTAAAAAGGTTCAAAAGTTTCATAAAAATTGGAATAATATTTAAAAAAATTAGAAAATTTTTAAAAGGGTGGTATTTACCAAGTAGTTACTTTCTTTCTATTCTAAAATCACAAATTGAGGGAGGAGCTTGGCCAAACACCTAATCAAGATGTAAATAAATGCAATATGTGTGTATGTAAAGAGTTGTTGATTAAAAAAAATTTTTGAAAATTACTTATTTTAACGGTGCTATTTGAATTGGTTCATTACGGAAAGAAATTGAAAAAAAATTCTCCGTTTTATTCTTAAATTCTTCGCATTATAACGCCATACGGCTTCAATAGTCATTTACATATACCAAGGATTTAAAATAAGAGTTTTTCTTTTTCGCTTTTATAAAGAGTTTTTCTTAATAACATTCATTTGCTTAACATTTTATTATCTGTTTTTAACTATATTTTTTATTTTTGTTTTTATTTTAACATTAAAGTTTTTTTTATCTATTTTGTTGGTTCAAATAGAAGAGAATTTAATACTGAAGGGAACAAGCTATGATTCATTTCAAAAGGTTCATTAGTTTTTTTTTAATTCATGTACGCCAATTCAAAGAAATCATAAAAATGAAAAGTCGAGAAAAGAAGAAAAAGTTTGTACTATAGCTGTCCGGTCACAGCGTAACTACCTAACGCTCGCCTACCTTTGGCTTTGTATCTACGGAATGTTGAATCGCTTAAAACGAAAAAAAAAAATTAATTTTTTTGACCTTATAAACCAGGCTCCCCCCTTAATATTTTTTTTACGACGGGCTTTTGGATAGTTGCTAACTCTTCAAAAAAATTTTCTAACTATATCTTTTCCTTCATATGCATCCCACTTATATTGCAAATAGATTTTCTTTTGAATGTATTTGTGCGCTTGTATTCATTTATCGCTTCAAATTACTGAACTTTCATTATCAGTTCAAGGCCAGACAGGTTCCCATGCACGAAAGCTGTAACTATTTGCATTGTGTTATATACAAATATAAAAAATGCAAACAAATATCAGGGGATATTCCACATTTTAGTTATTCTAAGAAAAGGCGAATGCCATATTTGTAATTAAAATTTCAAAGAAAAGTTAGAGATATAAAAAATACGCAAAGTAAATTTGTGCGAACCAAGATAATTACAATCGATGCGAAATACGCTCCTCTGCCAACTATGATACAAAAACAAAGGCGAAGCATAGAATATTAAAGTTTAAAGATATTTGTTAATACTAATATTCATATTCACGTGATCTAATAATTTATTGTAAGTATAATTGAGAAGTCTGTAAAACGATGCCACTGTGCGTGATGTGACATTCGCTAATGTCAATGCTAATGTTGATACCTTTTAACACATATAAATACACATGTCTACAATATAGTTTAATGAAAGAGGGTGAATATGTACATAAGTACAGGGCGTTCCAATACAATCGGTAGTGCTTATTTGTTATTTTCATTGGACTAAAAGCTGAGAGCATGGAGGCTGTATGGGTATAAATGGCCGCTTCGAGACTTTTATTCCTTTCGACGGAGCTCCACATTTGGGCACAGAAGGGACATTGTCTAAGTATAGTATTGTAATATAATCTTTCAATTGTTGATTATTATTAATTGGTATTGACATTTGCAATACACTCACAAACCAGCTTTAATATTCACATATACTATTTGCCAAACATTATTGCACGAATGTCAGAGTGCTATTAATGGAGCACCCAGTATATGTTTTGCTTATCGCCGCTTATCAGTATCTGCTACAATTGAGCGATACTCAAGTGTGCAATATTAACTCAAGTATCTGCACTAGCATATTTATGTACACTTGTGTGTATCTATGTGAATACAATGTGTATTACACAATTATGTAGCCACGCAATCAAATTTAGAAAACAGCACACATTTGATCAACCGTAACTGCAATTGACTGGGTAGGTATGTATGTATGTAAATAATACAAGTACACACTTTTATGAGGAGTGCATGTGGTATGAGGAAGCGACTGCGTGTTGAGTATCTTATCTGCTATTTAACCAAGTAGAAAAAACACAAAAAAAAGTGTAATTTTTATAGCTTTTAGTTATGCATACTTATACATATGTATCTATTTATTTCCTATTCACATATTTATTTATTTTTTTTATTATAGAGGAAATTTTAAGTTTCATACTTTAAATACTTACAATCAAGCAGCCGTATACTTATATTTATCATGTATTTTATGATAAATCGTCTAGTAAAACTAAATTTCTTAATTTGAAGTTACTTCAAATGGCGTGGCATATGCAAAAAATATTTAGAATTGAAATTTCCGAAGTATTAATTTGTTTTGTTTGAATTTTGTATGACTAATATTCATTTAAAGTTTATTCTTAAGCTAAAGTTCATTTATAAATAATTTGTAGTTTTACTCTTCTATTCTCAACCGATTATATATTTTGAAAACGCATTTGGATTGCAAAGTTGCTTAAAAATTATGACTTTTCAGCACTAAAGATGAATATAAATATTGCCTATAACCACAGGTTTGTTAACTGTCTGAAGCCTTAAAAAGGCAAGATCTGATTAGTTCCATCTAATCGTTTCGGTTGTTAGATCTTTGAAATATTTTAGAAAATTCACGATAGGTGAAAACCCAATGCGAGATGAGTTTTGTTACTGCTTGGTGGTATATGTAAGTGCTCACATGCCGGTCAGATGTGACGATTTCGTAATTTTCTGCTTCGAAATCATATTAGGCCCTTAAATAGTTGAAGTGTTTTGGCCGCCTGCAGTGATAAAAAAGAATACATCGCATTTTCTCTTCTTCGCATTGTTCCATGGTTTGCCGTCACAAACATGCAAAGGTCCAGAAATCTTATGCAGAATCTTTCTCTCAAATACTCCAAGGGACGGCTCATCGGATGTTGTCATCGTCCAAGCTTCTGCGCTGGCATGATGAGAGCCTTGAATGAGTGTTAGTTTTGTTCGTCGAGAGAGGACTTTACTATTCAATTGCCTACTTAGTCCAAAGCAGCACTTGATGGTAAGAAAGATTCCACGTTGACTTTCAAGGTTGACATTGTTATCGGTGTTAATGCTGGTTCATAAATAAATGAAGCCTCTTACAACCGCGAAATAATAACTGCCAACAGTAACGTGGGTACCCACTGTTTGTTTGGTGATAAAATGTTATTTAAAAATAAAACTTGATGATAAATTTTGTGCCACCTTGAACATGTACCTTGTCGGACAAAACATTTTAAATAAGTATGAAAATTAACTTATTATTACCTTATATCGAATTGTCAAACAATCGTCAACCACATTTGGCTCACCTAAAAGGACTAAAATCGGACCTGTGCTCCAACTAGGAGGATCTCATATTGTGTACCATATAACTTTAGGCAATTAGTGAACAAAAATTAAACAAATGCCTTTAATTTTCAGTAATTATTCTAATTTTAGTAATTACCCTTCATAATCGAATACGATGTGAATTAGCATCACAAGCTTTTATTACAAATTTGAAACAAACAAGCAAAAGTGCCAAAAATTGCGTGATAAAACATATTAGTTAATCGCAAAAGTTGCGACGTATTTAATTTTTTTAATATTTCCTTTAAAGTCTAGTAAAAAAGTGGTTATGGCATAATTATTAGGTTGACCTGGCTGACTGAAAGCCATCACATGGACCTATTGGTCCCAAGTGGTACCAGCTGGAGGTAGACCTATACATTTGCCTGTAATAGACATCTTGCAATAAGTCTGCATCTTTTGCGAATCTAAGTAAACGCTGAAGCTCTAACCCCGGGTACATTCCAAATTCTCATATTGTGAAGCTCCTAAGCATTTCATTCGTTTTCTAGCTAAAGCAGAGCTCGAATTTCGAAGGTGTTCAAAATTTTCCATTTCTTCCAGTTCATTGAAAAATCTGCAGCTATTATTGTTTGTAATTCTTATCTTGTAAGCGAGTGCCGCAAGCAAATTATGGCCTGTCAGTATACCTACGATATTTCTACTTTCTTTTCTTGGGAGAGCCAGTACGAATATGGCGTATTTATTTGCATTCTATTCACACATGATTTTCGCGGGTTATTATTAATGATTACAAGAAATGCTGATCTCAGAAAGACATTAGTAAAAAGTTTTCATAAAAGGCATTCATTATCGAGGAAGGCATTCTAAGGCTACAACACGACAAGAAGACTCAAGACGCTTATAGAATTAAAGAAGCATTCAGATTCAGAATTGGCGCCAAATATAGTTAAACTAGCAAACTTAAAAGTATAAATAGCAAAACGGATCGATTTATGTCCCAAAAAATTCTTAAAAGTGCAATGCTTTCCATTGAAGACGGAGTTTGCAACTCTGATGGTCGTTACAACATGATAACGGCCCAAAACACACCTCGCAACGCGTAAAAAATTGGATTACAACTGAAAAAATGTATGTCCTTAAATGCAGGTCATTCACCAGACCTTAATCTAGTAAAAGATTTCTCGAAAATAATAGAGAGCAGGAAAAAGGGCAATGGTGTCAGTGTGGACAGAAATAAGTTAATTGAAACTGCTTAAGTATTCGTCCAGAAATCATTAACAACCTTACATCACCTATGCATCTATGCTTCTATGGAGAAGCGGTTATCCCATTAAGAATAGTTATTATGCTATCAAAATATGAAATTATAATATGGAAATTTCTCCAATATTTTCTCCCGCAATGAAAATTTAAAGAGTGCATTTTTTCGTATCCAACGTCACGGAGTGAAATAAGTGCTGCTCTATTTTTAATTTTATTATATTCAGAATAATATTGATTAGAGCAAGAGATGATAGTGTCCATAATAGGTACCGGCTCAATATGTTTTGTCCGACACTGCATGTGTCATCTCATTTACAATCACACAATCAATATCATAAGTAACTTTAGTCATTTATTTTTTCAGTGTTATACAATGGGAATGTGCGCAGTATAAAATCTTAAAAAAAAGTACATTAGGATAATCAAATGAATTTATCTCATTGTCTTCTAATTTATGCACTTGCTTTCACTAAAACTTTTTGCTGTTAAATTCTGCCAAGTTGCTGGTGACTAGTTGCAGAAAAATACATTAATAATATATAATATTTGAAAATCTGTGCATTGCTTGAACGTTGTTGCTATAATATTTCATACTTTTTGAAAATGGCATAGCAAGTGCAAGTGCTAGCACACACCGACTACGTAGCAGACAAATTGAAACTATAAAAATGTGCTACTCAAGGAATTATATACATATGTACATACATATGTATGAAGCATTTATATACGCACATCTATGTTAGTGCATATTCTAAATGCGACTATTTGCATTTTGCAAGTGTACTTGCACTGTTTTTTTTTTGTTCAATATATTTACTTTGCATTGGGAATGGGTAGCAGGCGGTTTATTTCGTTTGACCGACTGACCGACTGGCAGCTAATAAATTGACAAACAAGCAGAGGCACAAAATATTCTGCTCTAAATGCATATGGATCTACATGCAACATATGCATATATATATGCATGTATTCGACGCTGCTATGAAGCTGAGTTATTCTACATGCAGTATTCTTTTATTTCTGCTACCGATTCATGATATTTATTGTTGTCATCCAATTTGCCAGCAACCACAACGCAAGTGCGACAATAACCGCAAGAGCAGTATAGGTATGTACGTATTTAGGAAAAGCATCAATTGTTATTTGTGGTACATATGTACTCGTACACAAACACACTAACATGCCTGCATGCTCACATACATACGAATGCGCTCGTATGCTCGCCTAGTCACTCATCTTCTCACTTTTCGTCTTTGATGACTTGTTGATTACAGTTGCAGTTTGTTTTGTTGTTTTGTCGTTTTCTTTCTATTTTTCCTATGGTAATTTTCATGCGAATAGCTGCTGTTGCTGTTATTGTTGTGTTTGGCGCGCAATGTGCGTTTTATTGCAACCAGGAAGCATTCTAGCGCGCGAATGCAAATAATTAATTGAAATAAAAATTTTACAACCAGCAAAATGTGAGGAGATGATGATGGGGCTGGGGGTTGCGGCACACTTTATATAAATTATGTATTTGTGTGTGTAAATATTTTGAATTAACTAGAATTTCACAAATAACTAGGAACACACTTGCTGCATTTTTGAGTATGCAAATACATAGTACATACCCTTGTGCGTTCACTTGTTTCGCAGATGATGTGCGAGTGCGAGTGCTGGTGCCAGCAGAAAACTGACATTGAAATTGATTATAAATTGAATAAAATGTGCACATATGTGCACATTTCAGTTTTTATGTATGCAATCATACTTACATTACAATTTAATGGGCTGATGTGCTTACGGCTACGTGAGTAGTTGCGGTTATAAATAAATGATTGCTGTAGACTTTAACTTTCTTCACAGCTTACCTAAAAGAACGTCGATAAGAAAAAAGACGGAATATTTATTCAAGTTTTTGATTTGTATAAATTAGGAGTATATATATATATATAATATGTCGTACATAAATAATAAAGCAATAGATGTATATATATAGAAAAAAGCGGATGTAAAAAATATATGCGTAAGTTAGAAAATTCGTAAATTAATAAAATTTTAAGCAGGAAAATCTGAATTTTCCAAGATTGTGAATTTATGGGCATATAATTTTTATAAAATAACCGGAGACATAGTCATCTTTTAGAAATAAAGTTGGAAAATAAACATTTAGTTGCATTCTTCAGTGCCACAATGATGAAGGTGAAAAACAGAAGCAGGTGCTGTCTATGAACACAAAACAGCATTAAATCCAACAGTAAAATATGGAGTCAGAAGATCTTGTGCGCTCGTTGCACATGAACTGAAGATTCACCCAGAAGTAAATTTGATCTTAATCGGCTAAGAGGTACTAACTTTGTCCATTT
Source organism: Anastrepha fraterculus (assembly GCA_037575425.1). Classification (NCBI taxonomy): domain Eukaryota; kingdom Metazoa; phylum Arthropoda; class Insecta; order Diptera; family Tephritidae; genus Anastrepha; species Anastrepha fraterculus. Next base: position 54,602 of record JAYXIM010003905.1, read on the forward strand.
CATGGTAAAATTATAGCGAAAATGCGTTGAGAACTTTTTGTTTTATATAATCACTTTTTATTTTTCCTATGGATCTATTTTCCATTCGGAACAGTAGGAATTGAAGATCATGATGATGAATACTTCAATGCTAACAAAGAACACATGATTAAATTTATGGCATGGGAGGATATAATTATGTGCCCAAAATTCGTCTACTTCGCTTTTTGACGTACCCTTCGTGGTGGAAATGAGATTCGTCGGAAAGGACGACTTTTTTGTTTGATTTGATTTTCTTTCAGTTTCCAACTACTTTGTAAGTAAATTTTTAATAGTTATTTCCCAAATTCCTTCAAGCGTAAATCGACCCATTTCGCAAGCCTCAGATATTAACCTAATTTCCAGCCTTCATACCAAAGTATTTTAGTAGTATCTTGGCATTGAGTAGTCAAGTTTCAAACATTAGATGACTCACGCTGTATATTGTCATATTTGGGAAAATCTAAAAGTTATAAATAGATGACTATGCCTGCCCGAGTATATTCTTTCTATTAGCAGGCGCTTCTAGGCGAGCAGCAACATCTGGCGTTCAGAGGCGTCGTAAAACTTTGGTTCCCCTTCCATTAGTAGAAGCCCAGCAAGACGTACCGCACAAACATGAGCTCAGCCAAACACTCAGTAAAGGGTGTAAGCGTCAATTATAGATATAAGTACATATATATTTGCTTGCCTTAGAGTTACTAGAATTAATGAATCTTCCCCTTTCAATCAATAAATTCATAAGTTTTGGTTAGTTGATGTTTTTTTTTTTATATTCTCTACACAAACTTTTCGTCCCAATTCAACATGGTTTTTAATAGAATTTCTAGAAAAATATTTGGTATGCAGTTTTAAAGTTTATTAAATGTGGTTAGGTACCTTTGAAGTTGCCAAAAAAGCTCTTTTTTATAATTTTATTCCTGACGGTTTTGCATCCTTTTCCCATGAGAGTATAGTGAATGCACGTCAGTGGACTTAGTTTAAATACCTTTGCAATTTGCATTATACTATGCGCTGTATAAATATTAATTGATAGCATAACTAGGAATGAATTTAAAAAATCTAGTTGAAGAACAGGAAGTTTTCAGTTTTTACTTTCAAGGTGGCAATGGCTTCTTCAGTTGAGTAAATAAAAATCTCCATAGTTCCAATTTTATTAAGTGGAGGTAGTAATGCAGTAAACAAAAAACAAAAATAATGAAAATATCTTCTACCACGTATTTATGGCTGTCAAGATATTCATTACGTTTTCCTTAGCTAAATGCAGTTGAAAGTATTCACTTGGGCAAAGAGTGTTCCATTAGGGTTGCCTGATTTGAAATTTGAAAAAGTACAGTGTAGACATGAAGATGATGGTATGGAGCACACAAATCGGTATATGGTCGCTTATGTGAAACCTTCGCTGACCTTACCAATCGCATGTCAAATCATCAGTTCGGGCTTTGTTTTTGAATTTTTAATACATAGTTTGCCTTTCTAAAAACCCTCAAAGAAGAAAATTCAACGAAGGTTAATTACATGATCTCAGTAACTAAGTCACATCCAAGAGTAGTAACTGTTGGTGGATTTGTACAATATGCTTTCACATAACCACTATTAATGGCTCAACCACACATAAATTAAAAGTTCACTACATTTTGGTATCACATCAAAATAATATTTAATTTTATAAAACTAAAATACATCCATAACACTTAAATAATATTAAATATAAAAATTGGTAGGGTATTCCTGTTTTCAATTAAATTTCATACTTAATTGAACACCCCTTAGCTATGCATATATACTATATTAAGCTTGCATGCACATTGTTATAACTCTACACAGACACACACATACGCATACACTAGCTCAAAAGGGTATACAGCATTGCACATCACCTGTCACCCGCTCGCCAACAGACACACATGCACATTTTTGTGTTTTGTTTTCAATACAAACAATAGAAAAAAATCAAATACAAAAAGGCACTTTGTGTGGCGTTTATTGCATTTGGCCTTGACGGTTCGTTATCAATTTCGCATATTTACAAACGTTGGAAGCGGTAGCGTCAGCAAAGACGACTATCGTCTGTAGTCTGGCGAATGCATTGTTGTAACAAGCACACAGTTTGTACGTGTACGTGTGTGTAGATGTAGATAAAAACATTTGTAAGTGAGTTTGGAAAAGTGGGAGAGGCAGTCAAATGAAACATGGCAACTGTATGCTGCTAAGGGAACTCGGGAAAGCTCCTTAGTGGCTATGAATGTAAAAATGCTAAATTTTGAAATATTGTGAAGTTTTGTAAAATAATAGGAAGTTGCGTTGATTTTTAAAACTTCATTTTACATGCATATTCCGTAACTTCTTGTCTGAAATTCGAAACTTCATATAAAGTTTCCGGATGTTTGCTTGTTCTTGCGTACTTTTGATACAACACGGTGCGGTAATTCTTATAAGTGCTTCATAATTCATCATAAAGCTTACTATATTCATTTAATACCGCTGTGAATAGTCGAACATATCCAGATTTTAATCAATGTAAATGTAAAATCGAAATTTCATAAAGTTTTAGTACATTTTCGGCTAATTTTGTTTCTAAATATTCCACCTCAGCTGCCTCCTCAATATATACAGGAATACAAATGGGCACATCTATATAAATAAAATTGCATCTATGTATAGGTACATATATATATATTAAGTATATGGTAAATGTACATAAGTACATTGGGAAATTTGCATGTATGCAACAAAGTGTATGATTGCTGACAGCTCAAGGTTGCGCGACGGCTGTTGGATATTTTAATTGATGGTTAGAGTTTGCTTTTGTTTTTGCTATTTTTTTCTCGTTTTTTGAAGCTTTGACGTCTCTTTATACCTGTTGCGTTTATTTAACTTTTTTATTTACAAAGCTTCCACTTATATGGAAAGTACACTTATATATATATATATAAGTAACAAATACTACTTACGTAAACCGTTTAGGCGTTTTTTGCCTGACTTCGATTTGTTAAATCTGTTTTTAACAATTATTTTATACAAATGTATTAGCTGCAGTGAAAAATAACAAACAAATTTGCGATGTGGTAAGTCAGAAAAAAGCAGAAATAACATTTTTGACAGCAGAATAAACGAAAGTATTTTAATTTTTTTTGTTACTCCATTTATATTCATAATTCCGTTTTTTATCTTTTTATAATACTTTTGCTGATGTGTGCAAAAAATGTGAATTTATACTAATTGCTACTACATTTTGTCACAATACATTAGAGAAGTGTTATGAATATATAAAAATAACAGCTACAAGAAAAAAATCAGTGTTTTTTTATGCTAAGCTTAGATATTTCGCACTAATTACATCAGCAGGAAAGTGAAAGCAAAAATAATGTAAGCATTTGGAGAGTTTTTAGTTCAAATGAGTTTATATTTATAATTCAAAAATGTATTATTTTGCAGGCAACAACATTCGTATTCGTATTCGTATTCGCATTCGCATTTTCTTTACTTGAGTTATGTGGTATGCTATGCTATGCGTTAGTAAGAGTTATCGAAAAAAAATTGCATACGCATGCGAAACTATAGATTTTATATACTAAATTGCATACTAAATTTTTCATTCTCTCATCAAATAAACTGTGCAGCATCATCTCAATTATGTAGCATCCAGCTTAATTTGGCTAAGCTCCTTCTATAAATAGTTGTATGTGTTTATACACACTCTTTGATATCAATATGGATTGTGAGCTAAAAAATAAAAAAAGCCATGAAAAATGTAACTTTTTATAGTTTTTTGTTGTTTAAAATTTGTCGTTCAATGCTTATGGCTAATATATTTTTTACTTGTTTTCTATTGACTTCTTCTTTGGTATAGCCCCAAGCACGCATAGTAAATTTTTTTGTTCAGTTTATTCAAACTGTTTTTACATGGCGAAGAATACCGTGTTATTTAGTCGAAAAACTGCAAACAAGTTTAACACATTTAAATATAACATTTTAAATTGAAAATAATTTTGACAATTCTTATCATAAAGCTGAGTAGAGAATCATATCAAGGCATCACACCACTATATACATACATAATATGATTGATGTTCTATTGCTTTCCTGTAGCAAAAAAAAATTTATTTTCGGAAGATTCCAACACATGCAGAGTGATGCCCATATCAAGGGCAATACTTGCTGTAGTCAGCGTTTCCTACCGCGAATTTTTGCCTCTAAGATTTATTTATGGTTAGGGCAGATATAGCTAAGATGAAGCAAATCTGACAATAAATACGATTTTTGGAAATATGGTATCTCGTCCCAGTGTCAATTACCGAATCAATAGTTAGCCAAGACATTTATTTTCTACATGTCTTTGGCAGGAATCTTATGCCATATTGGAAACATTAACTTTGAACAATAATCTAGTTTCTCATATTGAACTTAGAAGGCTATACCGATAAACTTAAACTTAAATATTCTGCTAGATGGTAGTTAGTTGATATTGTATATTGCGTTGAGCACGTGTTTCATTCAAATTAGTTGTATTTAAGTATTAAGTATTAAGAAATAGGGGATATTTTTGTATATATTTTGTTTGATGCCAATATTGTAGTATATTAGTCCCATTCTGTCAAAAATCACCGATTTCAGTGCTCTCAGAATCATTTTCTTACGTACATCAACGATACTTTTTGAGGTATTAAAATATGATATAGGCTATGAAACGAAGGATTATTGTAGCTTTGTATAAGTCAATGAATTTTCAAAATTAACTCAATACTTCCAGAGACGACCCGGATAATACAAGCAAAAAACTGTTACCTCTTTGTATAGTTAGCAGTATAGATTTGTCACATTATATTACATGTATACGCATTCTTATACTTCACCCTATCCCTTCCTATGATTTGTGCCTTGTTGTGCGGCTGTATCACACCCTCCAAAACACTTGCACTGGCCCATTAGGCGGTGTTATTCACTGCAACACTTTTACTGTTATTCAGCTACCTCTCGCACACCTTCATATATACATTCACAATTATTGACACACTCTCTCAACCCTGTTCATATATCAATGCATGTGTGTGCGTATGCTCGTTTGTACTCAATGGCCAAGTGCATTGTTGGCGTTTGCGGTTTCAGTGCACTTTAACCTTGAAAATTACTTTTTCACAATGTGTATTTTTCTTTTTGCGCTTCTTTAACATATGAGAGCATACGAACAGCGGTGGCACATGCGCAGGTCCAAAGTAGCCCAATACTTATGGAGAGCGTGACGAAAGTCAGATGCAATGAAAGAGGCTATTTGACAGCAAAAGAGTATTCGTGGCTATACGATGCTACTTGAAGCTGGCGTAGTATGAATATTGTTGTACAATACATACGTGCATGCTGCTAGCACGTTATCCTTCGCTGCAAAATTGTCTGCAGAAATACTACGGAGCGTATGAGTAACCTCTAAAAGGTGCATTGCGCTGCATACGCATACATATTGCGTATGAGTAGATACGTTTGTATGTAAGATATGTGAAAAGAGAGTGCTTACAGAGCACAAAGCAGAAGGTATTGATGAGTCTGCTGAGGACTGTTCTTGTTTCAAAGGTAAAGATATAATAAGTTCGAGTTGACGGTATGGTTCCACTATATGACTTTGGCGTCAACGATGAAAAATGTCTTCGTCATCAAAGTTAAGGGTTGCAAAACGAACTTCACTTGTTGTTGCTAATGATGGCATAAGTTATGTCAATGCCCTTCTCGAATGTGCATTGCACATATGCATGAATTTGTATACAATGTGTGCATGTGTACAAGTGTTTATGTGTTGGTCAGAAAAACTTTCGCTTGCGGTTTTTGGTTGTGACAGTGAATTTGTTTAGTGCAATTGACTGAATTTACATGTATGTATGTATCTACCTGTTTATGTATATGCGACAAATATTTATGCTAATCCACGCACTAAGCGGTTATGAGTAGGGTCATAAATAACATATGGAACACATACATCTGCACATAGATATATATTTTTTACAATTAGAAAATCAAAAATATACATATGTATGTATCTGCAGCTGGCCACCGTAGCCGAATGGGTTGGTGCATGATTACCATTCCTATTTTTTTTTTTTTTTATACTCGTATACGTATAAAAAAAAATAAATAATTGGCGCTTACACTTCTGTTAGGTGTTTGGCCGAGCTCCTCCTCCTATTTGTGGTGTGCGTCTTGATGTTGTTCCACAAATGGAGGGACCTACAGTTTCAAGCCGACTCCGAACGGCAGATGTTTTTATGAGGAGCTTTTTCACGGCAGAAATACACTCGGAGGTTTGCCATTGCCTGCCGAGGGACTCGTATACGTATATATTCAGTATTATTTATAATAATTTTTTGCAGAACGTCAACTGCATTAATCTTTCATTCAGTAGAGTTTTCTACTCGCGTTTCAAAGTGCAACATTTTTTGTACCTTGCCATCCTTGTATCTTGCTAGATCTCTTGGATAAAAACGTAATCCACATTTTGCCCCTCATTCATAGTTAGTAGTACGCAGATACAATATTATTGTAAATAATTGATCACCAACCGCAATTAAAAGTTACATAGAATCAGTGCAACTACAGTAAGCTTGAACTAGGGATTCTAGGAATAAATCTATTATCCTTTGATATATACTTATATAAGTTGGCGCAAATTAATAATTTTGTTTTTGAATAACTCTTAAAACAAACATTTTGAGTATGGAAGTATTTATTTTAACCTTTACGTGATCCAGTGCTTGTCTGTTTTCGAATACCCCAGCTGTCTAATTCACAAGTGGCAAGTATGTTTGAAGTACGAAGGGTGACTAATTTTGCGCCACCTTATATTGCACATATCGGGGAACTGTTGTATGAGACTTTGAAAGCAAAACTTATAACCAAAAGCAATTATCTAGCTATTGAAAGGTCTGGTAACTTTTTTTTCTAAAATAATAATAGAAAAAATATTGTACTTATTATAATTCACGATCACGATATTACGGCCAACCTTAGCCGGCTTAAGAAATTATCCAGTTATATATAAGTACTGTTATATAATAGTAACAAAATCATTTATTTGTCTCTCTAACCAAAAAGTTATTTTTGACATTTGGCTTCCGTACGGTACGAGTTTGCACATATATATATATATGTATAATAATAACAAAATCATCTATTTGTCTCTCTAACCAAAAAGTTATTTTTGACATTTGGCTTCCATACGGTACGAGTTTGCATGTATATATATATATAGTTGTATATAAAAAAAAAAAAATAATAATAATTGGCGCGTACACTTCCTTTAGGTGTTTGGCCGAGCTCCTCCTCCTATTTGCGGTGTGCGTCTTGATGTTGTTCCATAAATGGAGGGACCTACAGTTTCAAGCCGACTTCGAATAGTTGTATATAGATAAGAATAAATGATATATAAGTATAGATATAAGACTAAGTATCCCGTTGCAGCCAAATTTCGTCAAATAATCTTTGGTTACAAGTGACCCTAAAAGTTGATATTTACTTACCCTCACTCTAAGATTCTTTTAAATAAAATTTTCTATTCATCGTACGAAGTATGTATGTATGTATTATTATTCAAAACTTGGCATCGAAAAGGAAAACAAAGATACTAATTCTGGATTTTATGGTGTACAGTGGTTACAAACCATTAGAAACCATGAAAATTCATAACGTGAATTCTGGTTCTGGTTCTTTTCAGTTTTGTTATCAACAAACGAGTATTATATTGTGCGATTCTATTATCAGCAGCGTGTGCACCATCAGCTATGCACATAAATACATTCGCTTACGTATGGAATTGTAAAAAAGTGCAACTAATAGAAATTTGTAGTTAGAAGCTTTGTTAGTGCGCTTTTTAAACCCTTTGTTATTTTACTCATTTCTAGTTTTATGATTTGTGTATTCTCCTGCCCTTATCTTGTATTAGTTTTGTCGTCGTTGCAGTGAAAATGGTGATAACGATATCATTTTATTTAGCAGTTGTTTGTTTCATAAACTTTGTTCAACAACATTTTTATTAATTCTCCATTATTAAATTCCCTCTACAGGTATGTGACTTTTGCAACTCATTCGCCCTTTTGTGCTCTATTGCGCAGTGAAAGTATTGTAAAGTACTTTCGTTGAATGCAGTTTTGATGCTATCAGTAATTACTTTGCTATTGTTTACTGTTTTTGTTGCCAATTCAAACAAAACTATTTTCGCGTGTGTTATTTTATTATTATTTGTTCAGTTCAGTATTATTCCTATTCAATGCAACCTTGAATTCGTAGAAAGTTCATTTGAATTTATTACAAATGTAAATGTGCAGTACAAAGATGGGGAAAATTACTTCCTATCCAAATTTCAACGAATTTCATTTGAATAATTATTGGAAAAAATGTATATTTTTCACATGGAATTCAATGAGAATGTTAGTACTCGTATACATAATATTTTCATGACATGCAGCAGGAATTTCTCTTGCGTGCTGTGATTGTCTTCTACAAATAGATTATTCTGAAATTGTATGCCAATGGCGAATGGAATAGTTTTTAAGAGCAGCTTTTTCATAGCATAGATGTCATCATATATAGTGAGCTAAAATTATTAATGTTTAATATTCTTCAAATTTTACGCTGTCTCTGTCATGGTCATCTTATTTAGTTCTCTTAAATAGAATGGAAAGGAGTTCCAAACGATTTTTTTCTTGCAACTAAAGTCTAATATTTATTCCACCGATTTGTTTTAGGCATATAACTACAGTCATATATGTATATGAGTGTAAATACGAACTCGGACACAATCATAAACACAAACATGAATACGAATACGCAAGCAAGTAAATACTAACTCAAGGGTGCGTAGAACTAATCAACCTATTTAAGATTTATAAGTTTTGCAAATGGTGTCGTACGTTAATCCTATTTGACACTTGTGAACTAAACAGCTGCAGTGTATAAAAACAGCCAAGCAACGGAGCGGGTAAATGTTAAAATAAAGATTTTCATCACTCAAAAAAAAGTTCGTTTCCATTTAAGAAAAAGGTTGACAAGTTCTGCAACATTCTGTACAAATTCAACATTCTGTACAGTTCTACTGGCGCTGCAAGGGACTTTGTAGAACTTGCATGAGTTATCTGCTTACAAATTTTTATTTCTTGCTAAACGCTAAATTAATATATACTTGTAGAAGTTTATAATTCACTCGAATAAACAAATTCATTTTGTTAAATTTTCTTCTGCTCGATTTCCAATGCACTTGTTTTTACCTTCTAAAAATAGTTTCAAGCAAATCACCCACTTTTTCGAGTTAATCCATGGATTACTCCAAACATGAAAAGAAACTGAATAACGACTAAACTTGTTTCGAAATTTGAAAAACTATCAATTTTTCAAACCAATTAATTACTAAAATCGAATAAGGCAGAAATTTCATAACTGAATAAAATCACTGCACGGTTTAGAGTGTAGTCCGAATTTTATTTAAGAATATTTTTAAAAAAATATTGAAGCAAATTGAAGCAACATCAAGACAGAATAGAATTCAACTGTAGCTATTTAGTTCTTTTTGCATAAAATATTAATTTTTAGAGGTGCAATGATATAATATTGGTCAGTGGTGAATTTGAATGAATGGAATGCAATGGTAAAAGAAGAAAAAAAAAGAATGATTGTATTAAGCTGGAAAACATTGCAATGTTTATGTGATCGCCAAATTTACAGAGATTTCCTATGCTTCAATGGGAGAGGGAGATATTAGAGATTATGGTATAAACTTGAATTATACATCATTATATATATATATAAATTTTTTTGGCGCGTACACCCTTTTTGGGTGTTTGGCCGAGCTCCTCCTCCTATTTGTGGTGTGCGTCTTGAGGTTGTTCCACAAATGGAGGAACCTACAGTTTCCAGCCGACTCCGAACGGCAGATATTTTTTTTATGAGGAGCTTTTTCATGACAGAAATACACTCGGAGGTTTGCCATTGCCTACCGAGGGGCGACCGCTATTAGAAAAAACTTTTTTTTTTAATTTTTGTGCTTCACCGAGATTCGAACCAACGTTCTCTCTGTGAATTCCGAATGGTAATCACGCACCAACCCATTCGGCTACGGCGGTCGCCTTTTTATATTATCATACATCATTATGTTCATATACCTATTACTATTATAGGTTCTGGCGTTTTAAAGCATTTTTTCGAAGAAAAAAACTACTACGAAAAACCTCAGCTTTACATCTTTCAAGCTGATGTTAATCTGCACGCATTTAAGTATCATTACTTATTTAAACACTACGAAAGTTCAAATACTAGCAGGATGTTCAAATAACTGCCTTGCATTTTAAATCCTTCTGTCAAATTTTGTATTTGATCTACTTTGCTCCAACTCGACTTTAGCTATTATTCTTTGTGAGCACTCAGAATAGGATTTCAAGACAAACCTTATATTATAAAAAAATATCACAAAGGAGAAGAAACAGTTTAAATTTTAAGTTCAAGTCGTTATGAATTGAATTGCAAATTAAAATAAAAAATTTCTAGCATCAAGCATATAAATATTTGCTTAATCAAAACTACCTCATGATTTAGGGTTTAATTTTTCTCGAAGACGAATAAAACGCATAACGACTAACTGCACAGAACAGAAAACTTTTTATGTACATATATGTTGGTGTATTTAACAGTAACTTCTGAAGTTAGTTAGGCTGAAATTCGGCTTTTATGTTACCATTGCAGAGGAAGAAATAAGGGAAATAACTAGACATAGTGGTTAGGGAACGGGAGAGACCGAAGGATAGTTGAATCACGGTTTGTAATAGTATTATAAAGCTAAAATACACTTCTGGGTGAGAAGCTCCATTTTTTTTTCAATGGCGCCCCTGCATCCATACAAAGCGATTGTTGCCTTCTTTTTCCTCTCCTCACTGTTGGCCATCCATAGTAGCTTTATATCAATGATTAGACATATATATTTCACCTAGTCAGAAAGTTGCAAAGCTGCATTCGACAGTACGGAAAGGAGTTACCTGTATGCCGCGATGTCTGAATTTGGTATCCCTGCAAAACTAATACGGCTATGTAAGATGACGTTACTCAACACCAGCAGCGCCGTCAGAATTGGGAAGGACCTCTCCGAGCCGTTTGATACCAAACGAGGTTTCAGACAGGGTGACTCGCTGTCGTGTGACTTCTTTAACCTGATGTTGGAGAGCATCGTACGAGCCGCAGAACTTAATCGCTCAGGCACAATATTTTATAAGAGCGTACAATTGTTGGCGTATGCCGATGATATCGATATCATCGGCCTTAACAACCGCGCTGTTAGTTCTGCCTTCTCCAAACTGGATAAAGAGGCAAAGCGAATGGGTCTGGTGGTGAACGAGGACAAAACGAAGTACCTCCTGTCTTCAAACAAACAGTCGGCGCACTCGCGTATCGGCACCCACGTCACTGTAGACAGTTACAATTTCGAGGTTGTAAAAGACTTCGTCTATTTAGGAACCAGCATTAACACCGATAACAATGTCAGCCTTGAAATTCAACGTAGAATCTCTCTTGCCAACAAGTGCTACTTTGGACTAAGTACTATAGGCAACTGAGCAGTAAAGTCCTCTCTCGACGAACAAAACTAACACTCTACAAGACTCTCATCATGCCCGTCCTAACGTATGGCGCAGAAGCTTGGACGATGACAACATCGGATGAAGCGACGCTTGGAGTGTTCGAGAGAAAGATTCTGCGTAAGATTTTTAGACCTTTGCACGTTGGCAACGGCGAATATCGCAGACGATGGAACGATGAGCTGTATGAGCTTTACGACGACATAGACATAGCGCAGCGAATAAAGATCCAGCGGCTACGTTGGCTGGGTCATGTCGTCCGAATGGATACAAACGCTCCGGCTTTGAAAGTATTCGATGCGGTACCAGCTGGTGGTAGCAGAGGAAGAGGGCGGCCTCCTCTGCGTTGGAAAGATCAGGTGGAGAAGGACTTGGCTTCACTTGGTGTGCCCAACTGGCGCCGGTTAGCACGAGAAAGAAACGACTGGCGCGCTTTGCTAAACTCGGCCAAAATCGCGTAAGCGGTTATAGCGCCAATTAAGAAGAAGAGAAGTCAGAAAGTTTCAATGGAGCGCCGCATCAACTCGTTCAGTCGTCCCTCCTTCTCATCAACTCCACAATAAAATGACTTATGCATTAAGTTGTCAAGGTGTATATATTAAAAAATAAAAAATAAATTAAATAAGCATATTCAGTTGCGAATTGAAATTACTAAACAAACCTACATACCTATCTTATACCAAAAACATTGTGTTGGACACCGATATTTATTAGAAAATTATATCCTTTTTAGTGCCTTGTTGCAATCACTGAGTTCAATCAACTCAATAATGAGAATATAGACATCAAATGTAATTGATTTTTTCTATTATATCTACTAAGGCTTAAAAGCCACTAAGACCTATTCTGGTTCATCCCGTTACCGATGTCAATATCCTTTTGCATATTATTCTACAGTTTACTGCTGTATAATGTAATGTACACTCATACACTTACAGAATTGCACATAAACAAATACTAAAGACCAAGAGTAAGCTAAAATTGAATGCTTCTATAAAATGGGCGAATGAGCCTACTAGCTGGCCCAAAGCACGGCAGAGCGGCAATCACGACCTACGACAACATGAACAGTATTTCGTAGGCCCAACGACCAACAGCAAACAGAGCAAAGTGTAGCAACAACAGAACGTGAACGACAGTAAAAGCAACAACGTCAGACAAATGGAAGAGGCAACAGAAGCGAACGACGACTGGAAATGTTGCAGACATAAAGGCGAACGACCTTTTTCAACGATGGCAATGCACTCGGTGCGGCCTTTTCAGCCAGTCTGCCGGTCGGCTGACTATGCTTTTCAAAGCCACATACATATACATACATATGTGTGTTTCCGTGTATGCATGTGTATAGATGTATGCTCGCCTATAGGTATGCCATGAATGTGGCAGGCGAATTTTATTTAGAAGAAATTATTCCGCAATGACAACCATAATAATTGGTGTTTGAGCTTATGCCATAGTTGTCTAGTCGCACCCATTTAAATGTCAATAACATGACACGCTGAGCAACACTTTACAGGTGGGTAAAAAGTCAGGCAGTTGCTTTGTTAGAGTAATTGATACAGCAGCTTATGGGTGAGCCTTATAAGCCTTGGAGGCTCGTTTGTTTGTTCGTGTCTCAACTACGTTTGTTTATATGTGAAGGTGTGTGGGACAAAAGGATGAATGAAATGATAATAATACTTGCAGTTGTTTAATAAATTTATTAATAATATTTCTATGTCACCATCATAGATATGTTTTATTATATTTTAAAAATAAACTAATATTGGGCTGATTTTGTTTTTTTTTCACAATTGCGAAATTCACTCTAAATAAATTCTACTCTGCAAATTTTTCCTAGCCATTTACTCCCCAGACAGTAAACATTTTTATGTTTATTTTTAACCCTTACACACTTCAGGGTAAGAAAGTTTTCCCAACAGATAGTGATGATTTTCCTTGTAAATGTAGGCGCCACTACACTGCACTGTACTAGTTTTACACAGAATATCCCAACCAAAAGTTTCGCTGTCAACCTCCGCAGTCTACATATCATCTAACCTTTATCCTTGTCATTGCCATCTCTAACCCCCTCACTTGGCGGCCCCTTCACGGCATCGCTTTTCCCTTTTATATCACATAAACGTGGCTCGGAGCTCGGCGTTCATTGACCTACCGGTTTTGAACAAGTATGGTCGTCGGCTTTTCCGGCAGCTGCCAACCCTCCCACATATCCTTACCGCCTCTATTCCCAGCCGTCTGGACTTCAGCATTCACTTCAAATTTTATTGTGCAGGAGTTCTGTGCCGCTGCCGCTGCCGTTGCCGTTGGCAGTATACATACCCAATATGGAAAGCGAAACAGGATTTTCATATATAAGCGAATGAACTTCAGTTGTCTGCTTTATTGTTATTTTTGTTTTGGCAGTTGTTGTGATTCATTACCACCACTACAAGGAAATACTCATTGTACGCTGAGCAGAAGTTGGAGTTGCAAAGTGTTGTCATGGTTGGTGGTGCAAGGTCCTGCCGACTGGCTGACAGAAGCCCTGTGCTTACTGTCTGCCTGTTTAGTGTAAAAGAGTTGCCAATGCATATAAAAGCGAAATGGCTTTCATAGTAATAAACTGGTTGGAGAAGCTGTTCAAGGGTTATGAACTCAAATGCTTTCTTGAATGTTCTCTAGCTCACGGGAAACACATCTAATTCAAATAATAATAAACAGCGATTGTAATAGTGTCGAAATGGTTCTGCATTTGCTAACTCACACAGAAAGAGTTGAGAGAGTTCAGAAAGTTTTTCTACGATTTGCCCTCTGATCTTCAAACATTTCGGAACCTTTATCAGCTTACTACTTTCGATGTTCATTGATTGATTTAAAACATTTGATAGCAGAAGATCTATTCTATCGTGTTAAGTTGTTATTAGTACTACTGGGACTAGTTAGTATTCCTGAGGCTATTGGTTGTCATTATCTGCTGAGTAAAATTCAGTTTAATTTTCTATGGTACATATAAATAAAAAATAAAAACAAATATTGAAAAGCAATTTTTGCGTACATTATGAGCCGAGTATGTATAATATAAAATAAAGAATAGGCGGAGTTTATTCTCGAAAGGAGTAGGCATCGCTAAGTATTCTGAGCCAGGTACAATGACGCCATTATAAATGTCCATAAAAAATATGGCAGGTCCTGAGAACAACCTGTTAATTCTTTAAGAAAACTCAGCTTACTATTATCAGCTTATTTTCTATTTACCAGTTTTATATTTCAGTCTGAGAAATAATTTAAATATCCGCAAAAGGATTTAATGAAATCTTACGCTTCAATATATATTTTCGTTGCGCTTATAAAACTATTTGCTTTGCCATTGATTCAAATTTATAGTTGGCAATCGTTGCAAATTATAACTGCCACATGGTCGCTGATGCTACAATGTTCCAATTCAAATGCCTTCTCCATTACACTAAGCCACTCCAAGTCCAGCGGTTTCAATAAATTCGATTCCTTGCCATTTCCATTCAGTTAGTCATACATTCCATTCCATTTCATTCCATTCCGTCGGTGTTGGTTTTTTGAAATGCAGACTTGCAACAATCTATAACAACACACAAATTGGGGTGCACAATCACTTAGGATTGGTCTTGACTTGTTTGGTTATTGGTGGTCACAGCCACCACAATCCACTTCACAGCGGAGCAACAGTAAAGAACTTGCATCCAACAGTTCTCGCTGCCACCCTCTTGTTATTGTAGCCCATTTTAACCACCCTCGCCACTCTCATCGTCAACGCACGCGGAGTTGTTTTTGATATTGTCTGTGTGCAAAAGCATCGTCTGCAAAAGCGACAGTGTGCTTTTTGTTGTATGTAATAAGTCGTTGTATTTGGCGCCGTCAGCGCCGCTGCACCAGTGACGCAACTGCGGCCAAGGACCTCTCTGTCTGTGTGTCTACGTCTGCGCGTATACACAAGCATGCATACATGCATGTGTGTGAACGGTTGTGTTTGCAAAGTTTCACTTTTAATTTTTTTCAGCCATTCAAGAAGGAACATGTACGTAGTGTTTTGTGCGATAGCAGCCAGCTCTTCGCTGCAATTGTGTTTGCTGCTGAATGCTTCGTAGGCACGTAAGCATGTGCATGGTGTTGTGTTCGTGAAAGGACAAGCGGTGCATTGGCCCTGGGTATGGTCGATAAGGTTTCATGCTGGCATAACTGGTGTTGATATCGACACTGTAGTGCGACTGGTTTGCCCGCATATTACTGACGGAGTAGAGTAGCAGCCAACAGTCATGCAACATCGCACAAATACGTATGCAAACTTTTCCGCCCTGCTGGTATCATCGCCACTTGTTGTTGCTATTACTGCCATACACACACGTACACACACATATATGTAAACTTTAGTTGTTGTGGCTTTTGGTTAGCAGTTCAATGAACTTTTGCGGAGCCATCGTCATCACCGCTGCCAATGCTGCTGCTACCAACACCCTTAACCGACAAAGAATAATAACAACAAAAGTGAGTGCAGCAATAATACTCCTTCTCGCAATTGTACAGACGTCCGGACCTACACCAAAAGGCAGCCAGCCCTTCGCTTGTATATTCAACCCGGTGCGAGCAAATCAGGCTAGGACAAGACCAGAACAACAGCTTTTCGGTTGTCGTCACCAAAAACAGCGATCACATTGCCATAGTAGTTATTGCTATTTTTTTCGGTGTGCTTTTTACTCGCACCATGCCGTCGCTAGCATTGGTCTATGAAATGTTTATTACATTATTTTTTTTCGCATTTGGTTCTTGGTTTGGGTATAACTGTGGTTTTTAATTTTCGTCTAGTTGCAGCTTATCGAGTGTATTTTGAGTCTGAGCTAGACATTTTTTACTGCCAGAAGAGAGACTGCGGAGAAATTGAAATAATAATTTCGGTTTTTGTGATTTTGGCAGAGCGTGCAAGTGAAATGTATGAAATGCTAAAAAATAGCTTAGGAATATCAATACGCACTAGCAGGATATGGCAATACTCTATTAGTTATGAAGCGTAATTAATTACAATAAATAAAACTATGCGAATAAGCATTTTAGATTAATAATGATTAATTCCAATGATTTATTTAAAAAAACTTAGAGTTATTTGAGCTGTTTTAGAGATGCAGAGATTAATGTTCTTAGATGAAGAAAAAGCGAGTAGCCAACTATCTTCTAGAAAAAAAGTGTTCACTTCCGCAGTAGAACTCAGCGGGGCGCATTTTTCGCCTTCTTTAGCATCAGATCACTTCAGCTGATCAACTATGGACATCCAGTAATGTCTAAATGTAGTGATGCTTACTCGTATGAGATCTAACAAATGGATCTCGGGATAAATATTTTTAGACCCCTAGACATGCTAAGTATTTTTCAATAAATAAATTAAAATTTTTAATAAAAGCTTACACTTCATACTCGCCAGTTAAGAGTTTGTCATATATGTTATAGAATATGAACTCAAAAATACTTAGTAATTATTTTGGAAAGGAGTAAGGTTAAAAATGGAAGGTTAAAAATATATACATAAACTATATGTACAAGAATCAAGGCAACATTTCGCAAGTCCATAATAGGGTCTCATAAATTCAGCATTAATTCACTGAATCTAATAATATTTACATATACGTATAGATTTATATTTAATTTATTTTACCTTCAATTCCATCAGCCGAGTTTCTGCAATACTGATTTTTTTACATATTCGTAGTTTAATTATATTATCCGCTAATTCTATTCCTATATACTGCTTATAGATATCAGTCTTGTGTTCTCACTTAATTTACATACTTTTTACAGTAAGAATTTGCGAAAAACTCGTTTCGAAACTAATCAAAACCGTTATTGAACGAAAACTTATACTACTCCTACACTCATACATATGTACATATATAGTTCATGTAAAAACTAGTTTTATGATTACAAATACGTATATTATTTTATTCTTGGACTGCCTTCTCAAAGCCCTTTTGATTTACTGCGCCTCAGACTACAACACCCGCTCGGCTGCATCAATCACACAATTCTGCTGCGCTGTTACTTTGGGCTCTGTTGTAGTTTTCACAGTTTTTACATATTTTCGTTTACATACTACATAAATACTTATTTGACTTTCCTTTATTTATGGCTTTTATATTTTTAAACGTGATTTGAAAAAATTCACGAACGCAAATATATTTCGAAAGTATAAAGGATAACGCCGTATCCATTTATTGCTGAATGAACACATTTCGTGGTATCTGCTGCTGCTGTTGCTGCTACTTTTGATAGTCGAGTTGATGAGCTGGCTGCTTGAGTGCTTGGCTGCCCAACTCGAGGTATTATATATTTTTAATATTTGCTTTTTTTCGAATTTAAATTGATTCTATTCCTAAATCACGTTACTTAAATGTTTAGTGTTTAGTTTTTTAATATTTTGGTTTGGAATTTTCTTCTCGATGTATTAGCATTGCCACACACCCACAATCGATGAAACTATAAAGGCTCTAGCAGTAGTAGTTAGTTAATCGATTATTTATATAAATTTATGAGTATGATTAATATTTCCTGTTTATTGTTCACACTATTCGTATTACTATATAAATATTATTGAAAATATTCCACAAAAACCACAGAAATCAAAAATTCAGTCTCAAAAATATTTGCGTTTTCAGTCTCAGTGGCCAGACATGACCTGCCTTACGCGTTAACATCCCGGTATAGGACTAAAAATTCATTCGCTGCGGCAATCAAGTGAAACCAGTAGCAGCAGTAGATGACGAGGAGTGCGAAACAACTTGCACAAGAACAAAAGTAAGAGCAAAAAAGAAGAATTAAAAAAACTGCTTGCAGCCAACAGCCAACAGGAACAGCATTGACAATGGGAACAACAACAGCGAGTGGAGTAGCTGGTAGGAGCAGGCGCAAAAATAGCGAACGAATACAGCGACGAGATGGAGTCGGTAGTGGTGGTGGTTGTCGCAGCAACTTTGCAGTGCCAAAAACTGCTGCACAACGCTGCAAAGTATGCAACGCATATTTCATGTTAGTTTATTGTCGTTGTTCTATTGTTGCACTCACTACTCTACGCCTAAATTTATGCGCGAATTTTACTTTTTATTAAAACATACATTTTTATTATGTGCTTCGCAAGTTTTGGGGGTTGCGAATTTACAGTACGCAGACATTGCCTGCGTACACTTCATTCCGCGGCCACAGTCGCGCTGTTAGACGCCTGCTGTAATTTCGGCAATAGCAATTTTGAAATTGTAAAGCTTGTCGACCTAGGGCAACTCACCCGAATCCACCCGATATCCAGCCTGATACAACAATTTTCATATTGACATCTAACTATGTAATACCTAAACATACATACAAACGTACATATGTATGGAGCTGTAAATGTGTATTTAGCGCAATTGAGGTTGTCCCAGACACCCGTCAGGCGTGACTAGTTGAGTTTGGTCAGGGTGAATTTAGGCGGTGGATGATGGCAGAACCTGCTGATTTATATGTTTGCATTTTTGTTGCTTGTATTTAATATAATATGCACGTTCAGCTGCTGGCTGGCGAATAATGTGTTGGAGTATGGTGCATTAAGTATTGCTTGGCGTTGTTGTTGGGTCTGCGGTGAACAGCCTCTCTGTGCTAATGACGTAAGCCTACACTGAATATATCAAATTCAAGAAATTTATTTCTGAAAAAAGGGTTATATAGAGAATATCAATCTCAAAATTGTCCATACTTCTGCGATAAGTGCGCGTTTTTACATTTATTTTGCTATTTCGGAGATTTCTATTTTCTGAAACAGAAACTTCCTATTTCCCGTAAAAATATGTTTTTACCTTCTGCTAAAAGTTTGAAATGAAAATCTAAATATTAGTTTTTTTTATTTATATATCCAGTCCCCCACAAGCGTAGTAAATAACTTTTTTATAACAAATCCTAAAATAAATACGTAAATTTTATAAGAAAAACAAAATTCAACTCGCCACATCGGCGACATCAAACACTCGTACATATGCGCATATAGTTTACTGCTGTAATCCCAACAAGATACTCGCCCATGTTTACTGTTTCAACTTTGTTGCTGTGCTGTGCTAGTTCCTCTGCAAATGAACTGGGGGATGGGTTACAGCGTCGGGTAGTAACGAACGTCCTTGGGTGTGAATGAACTGTAGAGTCGTTCGCTGCAAGAATAATGACAACAACTTGCAAATTAACTATGAGGGAGTGGGGCAGAAACGGATGGACAATGTTGAAGGCGATGACACTGGCAACAACAACAACGAGAAAAAAATGCAAATAAACAAAACGGCAATGTAGAAGCGAAAGCGTCTGCAAAATTACAATTATGGCAACGAAAAAACGAATACTGCAAAATTCGCTGACTAGCAGACAGGTCAGGTGCATGGAGGAGATTAGGGAGATTGTGGATGGTTGGGTTTTTAACGGCTGAAGGAGAATGTTGGCGCAAGGGAAACAGGATGTTTCACAACAGACGTTAGGAAACGTGATTAATTTTTAATTTTCGAATTAATTCACTTATAATTGAAAACAGTCAATTGTAAAAAGAAATAATTTTTAGGAAACTGTTTTTTTTAAAACACTAAATATGCTAACACTTTTATATGAATATATTTAGTACGTTTTTATTAAGGCTCTTGGTTGAGTAATATTTTGAAATAAATATGTAATTGGCGCGTACCCCCTTTTTGGGTGTTTAGCCGAGCTCCTCCTCCTATTTGTGGCGTGCGTCTTGATGTTAATCCACAAATGGAGGGGCCTACAGTTTTAAGCCGACTCCGAACGACAGATATTTTTATGAGGAGCTTTTTCATGGCAGAAATACACTCGGAGGTTTGCCATTGCCTGCCGAGGGGCGACCGCTATTAGAAAAATGTTTTTCTTAATTTTGGCGCTTCACCGAAATTCGAACCTATGTTCTCTCTATGAATTCCGAATGGTAATCACGCACCAACCCATTCGGCAATGGCGGCCGCCTTTTTGATAGGTAAGTTAAAATTGATATATTGTAGTTAAGCATAATTTTGATGGAATGAGAAAACTCTACACTAAATATTCTTTTTCTTTCAATGTTTGATAATTTTCTTTGTATACGATTGAACACGTTCGAAAGACTTTTATATGAAAGAAATTTTCCTTAATCAATGCACTTATAGGCTAAGTAATCTTTAGACTTAGTAGACACAGCACGGCCTTAAAATTTGATGTTCGGTCGTTCGCTAAAAATAAATAACAACAATGTTTGTAAAAATAAATTTTTAAAAGTTTGAGAGATTTTTTAGCTGCTTGAAATTTACAATCTGATATACTTAAATCTCTGCACACTCAGAAGAAGAAGAAGATTCTGAGTAAGAAGTTGACAATTTTGATGAAATTTTTTAAGATTTGTTAAATTTTTGTAAATTAAGCAGCGCTTTAAGCTTTAATTTGTAAAGTTTTTGTTATACAATAAAGTATATTTTTATAAAAATTAAGGAAACAAAATTAGCATAAAAAAATGAGAATATTTCAACAAAATGAAGTGACTTTATCGAATGAATTTTTATGTATAAGTAAATGTTCATTAATTCTGGTATATGTTCTTAAAATTTGCTATTTTATTTTATTTTTCTTAGGATTACTATTTAAAAGCATTTATTTTTTGGGCTCGTATATTATTTGCGGCCGCCGTAGCCGAATGGGTTGGTGCGTGATTACCATTCGGAATTCACCGAGAGTTCGTTGGTTTGAATCTCGGTGAAAGCAAAATTAATAAAAACATTTTTCTAATAGCGGTCGCCCCTCCGCAAGCAATGGCAAACTTCCGAGTGTATTTTATGCCATGAAAAAACTCCTCATAAAAATATCTGCCGTTCGGAGTCGGCTTAAAACTGTAGGTCCCTCCATTTGTGGAACAACATCCAGGCGCACACAAAAAATAGGAGGAGGAGCTCGGCCAAACACCTAACAGAAGTGTACGCCCCAATTATTTATTTTTTGTTTTTTTTATATTATTTTATTATTTTGTTTCCCAGAACATTCAGCGATAGCGCAGATGGTTTGAGTTGGTCAAATATGACTTCTTATAAAATAATGAATTATTCTTTTATTTTACCATTGCGCTGGGGCATGATCGGATGCTATTCAGGTACTATTTTGAAATTTCGGTATGTCTATAATTTTAGCTCAGTAGATATTCTTGTATTTATTTTATAGTGTATGACATTATGAATCTTACATACTAGATTAAATACTAATACTGAATTAAATTCAGAGTACAATGATTCAATATTTGATTCAAGTAGCGTACGCTGCGTTGAAAGCTCAACAATATTTCATGACTTTGAGCATGATTTGTGTAGACAATCACACATTAAATACTCGCATAAAAATATTTCATGAAGTTTGCTACATTTATACACTTTTACCAGCCTTGGAAATTATAGAAATTTATTTATATATTAAAATTAAAAACTCAAATTAATTACAGACACATAGCAAATTATGTGCAACGACTATAATACAAATTTTGTTTTATTGTTAATAAGAACGTAATAATTTTTATTACTTATTTGAGTTGTAAATAAAAAAATTTAAATTCGTATGCTTACACATTTCTTAACGCTACGCGCTGCGCTTCACCGATGCTTCTTTATGACATCATCGAGGGTGGCCAGTGACCGGCAGAACTTGGCGCAACCTATAACCGTTACGCATTGCTTTGTGACACAATTATGTGTCAAGTAACTTTCGAAATGCAACATGAAATTGAACTTAAAGCTTAATTATATGCACATGCTTGTACGTATGCATATATGTAAGTATAAGTAAAAAACGTAAAACAGTTGTATGTGCTGCAGTCAAAGCCACTACAAAGCACATTATTTGCCTTTACGCACGCACGATCACCATAAGTTATTTGTCAAAGAGATTGTGCGTGTGCGCCTCGATAGGGGCGGCGACGCAGTGACCTGTAGATATTGCTCGGCACTCGAAGGCGCCAACACTGCACATCCGTTCGCTTTCCATATTGCATGCTATATGTGCATGTATGTGTGTATATTTGTTTGTGTGCGGATTCTTATTCTTGTTGCTACTGCTAACGTTGGCAACACTTAACTCACGAACTTCGAACGGTAAAATGCAAATAAATCAACTTGATCACTACTTGGAAACAGGCCTCCTTTGGCATGCAGTGCACGTACCAGGTAACGTAGGAGAAATAAATGAAGTGCATTTAATTCACCGTTAGTTCCGACAAATGCAATAATGCGTATATTATGTGTACGTATGTACTCGTAGGTGCATAAGTATGCAAACTAAAAGCGTAAGCCACGTAACAATCAGTCAAATGAAGTCGTGTGCGATTGTCAGTCAGTCAATCACTGTGTGAAAACCAAAGTTTATGAATAACAATTTTACTTCATTTATTTATGTCTCACTACGTTGGTAGTAAAATGAAAAGTGCAATAACAGCAATGGACTCGGGACAAAGTATTGATCTCTAGGTTTTATCTACCTTTGCAGACTATGTTCAGATATAAAGTATATAAAATCTAAATTCAAAAAAATTATATAGCTCCTCCTAGATCTCCATTTTAATTTCAAACTTTGCCTCGAGCGACCATGCATTAGTCCATACCTCTAACTTTGTTACACAAAGTCAAATTCGGTCTAAGCCAAAGTTTCCTAAGTATATATATATGAGTATATACCAGTAGTCCAATCAGACACACACCTGCATATTTAACCGATCAACAGAGGCAATTGAGGCTGTCGCTCATTTTGTATGCAAGTCAGGTTGACGGATTGTTGGAAGCCGTCACTGCTGTTTTTATTAGAATGTACGCACTTTTGATGAATATGCATGCAAAGCAGACGGTGAGTGTTAGATGAATATAGAACGCAACCAAGAATTTATGTAAATTTTTCTTTAACACAAACTGTTTGTATACATTTTTTCCTACTTATTAAAGAGGAAAGTTAAAAAGAAAAGTATATAATTTAATGGGGCGAACTTTGTTTAAAACGAATAACAAAGAAGAGATTATTCATTGCGGATAGTTTATGGATTGTAGCATGGAAAAACAAAATTAAATAAGGAAAATCAAATAAAAAAAAAAATTACATATTCTAACAAAACCAAAAGAAAACTTAAAAAAAAACTAAAAAAATATTAAATTAAGTAAAGCAAAATAGTAAACAAAATAAAAAATATATTGAATAACGAATTATAACCTAAAACAAAAAAAAAAAAAACTAAAAATTTAGTTAATTAAAGAAAAAAATTAAATCAATATGATACGTCGGCTGCCGTAGCTCGATGGGTTGGTGCGTGATTGCCATTCGGAGTTCATGGGAGTTCATAGTTCTCTGTGAAACACCTAAATGAAGAAAAAGTGTTTCCTAATAGCGGTCGCCCTTCGGCAGGCAAACCTCCAAGTGTATTTCTGAAAAAGCTCCTCCCAAAGAACCATCTGCCGTCCGTAGGCAGCGTTAAACTGTAGATCTGTCCATTTGTGGAAAAACATCAAGAGACACACCACAAATTGGAGGAGGTGCTCGGCCAAACAACCAACAAAAGATGTAAATAAGAATTATATAGATATATATGTATATGTAGTATACATATACATACTGAAATATATATATATATATATATATATATGAGTAAAATTAGTAAATTTTATGTAAAAAATAAGTACAAATTAATGTCATTCATGCGTTAATGAAATATTGAAGTTGATGAATATTATTAAAAACTTCTTATCAGTACTCGGAACATTGACGTGTACTCCATTCTTCAGCTTTTTTGTACAAAACAAAAAAGAAGTCATTCAACTTTTCGCTGTGCTAATTATATCTCTTCTGCATAATCATTACTCTCTTACGCACTCTCGCTCTTTTGTCAATTGCATTTGCTGCATTTCATACACCACACTATGCTGCTGATTTTTTGTTAGCTCAAAGTCACAGTCAGTGCACAAGGAGTCCATGGTTAATGCCATGACATTCATCAGTGCAATGCAACTTAATACAACCCAATCAAACACGAACCCAACAGGCACAGCAAGAGCAGCAGTGGCAGCGATTTTAATAAAGTAAAAGCACGACCAACTACGACTCTGTCAACAACAAAATTTCTGCACATAGCAAATCTGTTTTTGTGAGTTCTGTCGAGCATGCGCACTCTTCGTCATGCCTTTCAAATCATGGAGAATAAAAATTCTACTCGCTGCTTTTTTTTAAATTACTCTTACGCATGCGCAACAATATACTCTTTTATAGCCAACTACCGACTCTTTCGCGCTCTTTTCATACTAACTGTTTTACTGCGAATTGGCTGGTTATGTGTGTGTGTGTGTGTGTGTTGTAGGCCGACGAGTTGGTCTCATTGCGCTTGAGTAGGTCGGTCATTGAACTGACGAACTTATTTCTCGCCGTCACTGCCACTGCCATTGTCGTTGTAGCTCTGTTGCTGTTTGTTGTTGCGCTGTTTGCTGGCGCATTCATTCCTAGCTACAGTTGCTCGGCTTTCGTTCGGATGGTTGCTTTCTTTTCTGTACCGACGTTATTGTTGGCTTTTTTGCTTAGGTTTCTTTGAATTTTTGTTTTAGAGTTTTACTGAGCTGTGTTCTTGCCATTGAATGAAAGCTTGTACTCTTCTATGAGTTGATTGGCATTGCGGCATTTTACGAAGGCTGCAATGTATCAGTTGCAAAGGACAACGCCAGTTGGCAATATCAACAGCGGTTCGCAATATAAGTGAAGTAGGAATAAACTTAGCACTTGGAAGCAATTTGGTTAATCGTTTGAGTTGCACTTCAATGTTCAATTATTAAATTTCGATTTTACGAATGTGTGTATGTATGTATGTATATAAAGTTCTCAAGTCACTCGTTTGGTAACATTGCATTCGCATTAGTTGAGTGCAACAGAATCCGCTCTGTGGTGAAGCATTAAAGCGTAACGCAACGGTACACTGATTCGCCAATGAAAATCTATTGTATAGGAAGTGCACTTGTTGCATGTTAATGACATTGCAATAGCAGAAATAAAAGTGACTTCATTGTTTTCTTTTGTGTGCTGAGATGAACAATTTCAATAAATAATCATAAAATTAAAAATTGTAAATTTTATTTAATGGGTGAGCAACTAATATAGTACATACATGCAAACGAGTATGCATAGAGATTTATTCACATCCAATTGTCTGAACGCATTGATATACATAAGTTGAGGTCCACCCTGAGTTCCTTATCAGCGTGTGTGGTCTAATATTAGGGAAACATTACGTTTAAAATTTTTCTAGTTTTCAGTATAGTTTTTGTCAAATAATGTTAGAGTATCTATCAGTGGTTTTTATAGTATATATTTTGTTTTTAGTTTTCCTTTTTTCAGTTTTTGCATTTTATTCAAATTAGAGTCGTTTTCCTTATTAGTCATACCTATTTTTAACTCTATTCCATTAGGGTTGTATAAATAACCGTTAACATAACAATAATAAATAACTAGAGGTCTTCGGTAGAGGGTTAATTTAATTTTTTTTTCAATGTAAATTTTACAGCAATATGAGGATGAGATATAAATTAGAGATAATGAAATTTAATGATTGATTTCAATACGAAAGTATGTGGATTATGTTGAGCACATCTAACGTTGGTGATGCGAATATTAAACGGAGAAGTAATGCAATTCCGCTAAAGTATATATACTCAACACAGGAGTCGCACGTCTGTGTAAAATCCAGAAATGAAACATAATTTACTGCCGAAAATTGGCACTTACAGCCTTTACAGTGTGTTTGGCCGAGCTCCTCCTCTCATTTGTGGTCAGTGCCTTGATATGTTTCCACAAATGAAAAGGCCTACAGTTTTTTGATCCAGATGGTTTTTTCATGAGATGTTTTTTCATGGCAAAAGTGTCCTTGGAGGTTTGCCATGGAATGTCGAGGGGCGACCGCCAATAGAAACTATTTTTTCTATCAATTGGTGTTCATGCCCTGGGTTTCGAACCAGGAAATGGCAATCTTGCATCACCCATTCAGCCACGGTGGTCGTCCTGTTTACTTAGTTTGCTTAAAATAATTAACATTTCTAAATACCTAATTCGTACTATCTGATTTTTTAACTTCAGATTTTAACTCCAAGAAATCATTGGAACTTTATAAAACTAAATTCTGTTCTAAAGCTTTGACAGCCGGAGCAACATATGCATCAAAATTGAAAACAATATCGGTAAAAATTCTCCTCAAATACTTAAAACTAGTCAAAATTAAAAAATAACACCTCCACGCATCTCTGTTAGCCAAGTAGCCGTTTCAGCCGCTCGCTGTCGGTAGAGGTCATTGGCCGGTTTTGTGTGTACTTACCTGTTGCCTATGCAGACAAATACAAGACATGTACGCACACATACAAGTGTTGTGCACTTGTTTGTTTTTTGAATATTTTTTTATTTACTTCTCTTGGTTCTTACTGCAGAGGGAGCACTGTTGCATGTGCATTGTACCGTAAGGTGTCTACTGCCGCTGTTGAACATATTGAATTTCAACAAAGCGTAGAATAAACATCCAACAGACAAATGAAACAAAACAAATGTAAAATAAAAGATAAATAAAAAATAGTGTAGTGGATGGAAGGTATTGGAAAATTGTTGAATGTCATTTTATTGAATGTGTGTATGGGCGAGTGAATGGCAGTGGTGGTGGCGGTGGCTGTGACGATAAGTGCGGTGCTCGAGTAATACACTTAAGTTATCGGATAACATTAGTTAAATAACAATAGGCAAATGTGTTGCAAGCAAACATAACGGTAATTATTTTATTATGTATATAATTGCATTGTTAGTTAACAGGTGTGGCGGTGAGCGGTGGTGTTGGAAGTGTTCGAGAAGTATAATGTAAAGGTAAAGCGTTCCTGTTGTTGTATAAGCCACTATACTATTTTTAGTAAGAGAAATAGATAATTTTAAATAATTGCATTTTTATACGCTTATAATTTTTTGGTTTACCTATTTAAATAATGATTTTTTTTAAATACTGACTTTTAATGAAAATATTCGAATGCCATTAGCGAATAAACTGCACGATAAAAGGTTCGTGACTTGAGTCTATTGTTTGTCAGTGGCGTAAACTTAATCACCCTACCGGACGATTTATAATACCAGGAAATCATGTTTGACACTAGCGAACTAGACCGCTGCAACAGGCAGAGGCAAGCAAGCAATGGAGCACATAAGAGTAAAAATAAATATCTTCTTCACTTTAAATACTTTTTTATTTAGTAACAAAGTTATTCAAAAACAAAATTGCATGATTAGTTTTGTGCCGCATTGTATATTATCTAACACAAACAAAGTGAAAATTGGCATAATGCTATGCAATCCGCAAAAGCCAATTTGAATGTTTATTAATAAAAAGAAAAATAACATTAAAAATTACCCTCCAACAATTAAAAATTTTGTATTTCGTCATTTATTCATGTTTAAAGCAAATTAAAATAAATAACTTAGAAATAAAAGAATAAAGAAATTTAATTCTAAACTGAAAAATGTAATCACCAAAAACACGCCATTATGAAATATCCGCTTTTAATAGAAAACTTATGCAGCTAAGAAAAAAAAATAGCAAAAGAGTGAATGCTAAACGAGTGGTTTCGGGTGCTGTTTATAAACTTAATGCTTAGATATGTGTATGTGTGTATGTATACTCGTACATTTAGCACACAGTCTTGTTGTGTGATGCTATGTTTGCTCATTGGACATGTGATTTGAACACATCTCTTGACGTTTAAATAATAGGGCGTGTTCAAAAAAATATGACAACTGAAAAAAATTATATTCGACTGCAATCTTAAATTATGTATGTAAATAAGTATTTGGATTTATGAATAATTGCATTTTTTTCTGTCCCGAGTGGCTTTTTAGTTCTAAGTATAAATCCATGCTGTACAGCACTTATAACTTATTGAACGCGACTTAAAAGTTGCATAGTATATAACTAAACTTCCCAGCATGGTAAAAAAATGACGCTGGTGAAGAGACATTCAACGAAATCGCATATTGGATCCGATTCGCCTAGTATGTGGAGTTTTCAGAACTCGCTTGTGTCGACAAAAATTACATGTTATGAATTGCTTTTCAAAGCTGTATTAAGATAATGATGCTTAAAAGCAAAAAAAAAATCGCAGAAATAGTACAATAATACTCAGCTAATCGAAGGATGATTTTTTCATTCAATGCATTCCACCTATTCATTCCAAAAAGCCTCTTGAATTCAAAAGGCTTCAACTTCTCGTTCGGCTAGATTTTGCAATTACAGAAAATCACAGAAGTCTATTTAGAACCCTAATATATTCACGAGGTCAGTTATATGTCACTTTATTGATAAATATTCAATGTTCGTAAATAATGTTCAGCATCGATTAAATGACAGCATCGAATGGACTTATATTTAAATTCCCAGCCAAGCCATCAAAACTGAATTCTTTGAATAACT
The DNA here is from genome assembly GCA_037575425.1 of Anastrepha fraterculus. Lineage (NCBI taxonomy): Eukaryota > Metazoa > Arthropoda > Insecta > Diptera > Tephritidae > Anastrepha > Anastrepha fraterculus. The sequence goes on from JAYXIM010003905.1 coordinate 83,702, forward strand.
GTAGTGAATAAAAATTATACGAGTGAGTGAAGCAAATACATTGTTAATTTAATAATTTTTAAAATAATTTACTCTTCCAACCTTTTTACTGGCCGAAGTTGCAGTTTAAGACACACACAGTTTTATGCCAACGGCAGATGGTTCTTTTATGATGAACTTTTTCATGGTGGAAAAATACTCGAGGGTTTGCCATTGTCTGCAAGGGAGCGACCGCTATTAGAATACACATTTTCGGGTGTTTAATGCCCAGAGTGGGTTTCGAACTTGGTAGTCCCGCACAAAACCCATTCTGCTACGGCGACCGCCTCGTTGGTAAAATAGCAAAGTAGCAATAGTTAAGGAACACTGATGTAAAAAATAAAAAGGTGGTCGTTACATCCTCTTTAGCAGAAAAATGTTCTTCAACTTTTTTTTAACAATTTATCATACCAATAATTTATCTATTTGAGTTTGCTGTTATAAGTCGACCGTATTTTTAACATCGCTTCTAATTTGCCAATGCTTTTTTTTAAGAACTCGTTTTTGCTCGTTGGACAGAATATTTACTTTCTGTTGTTTTTCTGTTATACTTTTGTTTCTTTCCTGGCTTTTAGCTACCTTTAAAAATAAATTAGCACTTTCTTGTAATTTTTTTCGGAACTGCAAAGCTATTTTTAACTATTGACAGCTCTTGAATTAAGTTAAAAAGAAATGAGAGTATTCAAGTTCTTTGACGTTTTTATTGTTCCTTTCTCCTTCTTTAAAAGTGCTCGCAAAGTGCAAGTATGGTCATAGATTGTCATACGAAATGCTTCTATTATGCCATTTCCTCCGTTGCTTGCCCCTCAAACACATATTCGGATACATTTTATGGATGTGTGTGTATGGTAGGAACATCAACAGTTGAACGCCCTTTTCACGGCAAGTGACTCCAAACGGCGTGTCATTTCCCTCAGCCACTACTGCTTCATTACCCCTGTGTGGTTGCTGCTAATGCTTCTAACCACAAACGTTCCATTCGTCCAATGCCATTGACTGGCTGCTGCCGCCGCCAAATAGCCCTGCCAACTGCCGGATTCTACTAGTCTAACTAACAACTTGCTCGCACTGATCGCCGTTTTTTTTTGCAGGATGGTCGCTGCAAAATGCGAGCTGGTGGCAGCCTATGAACTGGTTTCATTTTCGTGCTGCTATCTCTAATGCCATGCAACAAAGGGGGAAAATAGTGGCGGCGATGCATGCATATGTGTGTATGTATATATCTATGTATGTATGTATGGATGTATGTATGTAGTAATAACAGCAATAGTGAGGCAAGTCGATCGAGACGTTAGTTGCTTTACTTTGAAAATGCCTCGCTAATGGCTCTTGGCAATTGGTTGCATGCAACAAACGTCATTGCCTGTTAATGTCTCGCTATGTACCGACTTTGGCTGGGATCAACAAGTGGCCATTTAAAAAATCGACGAAGAAGAAGAACTAGTGAAAAACAACAACAACAGCAGTAAAAATAAATACTGCAATAGAAGGGGGAAAAGTCAAAGGAAGCAAAGACCTTCATATAAGATTCACTTTTTGCTGCCAAGTATTAGTTGCTGTTGCTATTCCTTCTAATTCCTGCTTCCACAGCCCGGTGCACTGCATTTGTATTGTAAGTATCTACCTTTGTTTTCTGTTTTTGTTTTTTGTATTATTGTTCTTTGTATTTTTGTTATTAAGTTTTATTTATGTTTGTTGTGGCTTTTCATTTCGCCGCATCGTTCGTTGATCTCTAACGTGAACACGGTTGAGGTGGCAACGTGCAGCGTTCATCATTTAGTGAAATATTTCAAACGAAAACGAAAACTTATTGCCCAACAAGAACAACAACAACAAAAATAGGAATAGCAACAAAAGCGACTGTGCGGTGGTTGTGGCAACCGCTGCCATAAGAACGAATGCAAGAATGCCATATTTCTTTGGGTAGATGTGATGGCATGGTACTTGGAACAGCACCAGCGATCCGGGTTGCAGCAATCGTTGACAGCAGATTTTCGGGATCGTTGCCACTCGTCTGTGCATACAACGGCTGTACTTTGCTGCTTCACTTCACTTTTGCGATGCCACCTCGGCACCCCCTCTCTTTCGACTTAAGTGGTCTTGGTATGTTGAGGTAAATGCACTCTGCCTGAAATGTGAATGAACGGCATGCACGTGAAAGAGGTCTCAAAAGCACAACACGTACAAACACATGAGAGATTTTGTGGCAAGGATGCCAAGGCAATGATTTTGATTCTAGCACTCACTTTCATGTTTGTGTTGTTGCGGTCGTATTGTTCGCTTTCATTGTATAATTATACGATTATTGTGATTGTTGTTGTTGTCGTTGTTGTTGTTGTTGCTGTTAACTTTGCTTTATTCTTATGGCACTTGCGCTCATTTATTATTTTTGTATGGTCATATTTGCACTTAACCTTCCTACAAGCCTGCGACGAACTTACCACAAAGGCACACACACACACGCATATATTATTCACATGTAGTGTGTGCATGTATGCAGCAATGTGCGCTAGTCGTTAGCTTATTAGTTGCTAAAATGTGCAATTTACGTTTGGATAATTGCAATAAACTTAAATTGGTGCTGTGATTACTGTACAAAAAGAGTGTCGCCACTGGGAACAAGTTTGGTACTTAAGTCATTCGTTTTGTTGGTGCATGACAATCCGCAGATAGTAGAAACGTGTTGGACGTAGATTTGTGTGAAAGCAAATATTTTTTGATTACCACAGTAAGCAGAGGGAAATGACATAAATGACAGCATTAATGGGCTGATATGAGAAATTCTTCGGAGATAATCTCTTTGAGTAGTTGGCATGAATGCTGTGATAGGAAATTGGATATCTGCAGGTGTTGGAACAAGCTTTGCGCTAATGCCATAGGAAGAAGCATATGAGATTTTAGTTCAACGTAAGTTGAATAATTCGAATTAGAAGCTTGAAGATTTTTGCTGGGAAAATTAATTTCAAACAAAATTTTTTAGTTCAGCTCTATAAATTAAATACTGGGTAGAAGGCATTAAATGCGAAAAATTACCTGAAATATTCTCTCATCATCATAAAAAACTTATTTAAAAGTTGAAATTAAAGTAAACTCTCGGTTCACGATGCAAAAATATTCGTTGCTTAATCAAATCAATAAGTGTTGAGGCGGCCGTCATGGCCGAGTGGGTTTCTTCCATGGCTATCACTCGGTTAGCCTCGACTTCGAGGCCCATTGGCCCAAAAAATACCTATTAACTATCGGCGTACAACGACAAAATTTATGCACATTTCTGTCCTAAAAAGTCTTCTCAGAAAAACCATAAGTTCATTCATTTGTTGGGCAGGAAACCAAATATTCATTTTTAATACCTTTGATTTCCAGTTGATGACGAGCTGCATAACTTCACATTAAGTTGGAGAGACAGAAGAGCTTATAGTACTGTAGTACTTGTTTGTCTATATATTTAAACTGCATTTATTTAATATAGATCTGCATTGAAGAACGAAATAACTCTCTAAACAGCTTTAAGTTCCAATAGAAGTGAACAGAGGCATACACAGCTCGTAGAATATTCCCTATAAATGCCTATTTCACGCATAGGGCGGCTGCAGTTTTCTTCTGTGCCTCGTTGGTTGCGCACAAGGATGAAAGGGCTCACTTGGGTGAGAATTTTAAATCTATTAATTGCGTTTTTATATATATTTTAAATAACTCTTGTAAATGAAAAGGCCATAAAATGTTTATCAAAGTCTAGAAATATTCCATCGAAGTACAAAGCAAATCCTTACTATTTCGGAAATGCGTCTTAGTACTGGCACCTCAGACAAGCGTATGTTGTTTGAGTTTTTCCCAGAGAGTTATGTTTGAAGAATTTTTTATAAGGTTTGCATATAGAAATATTTTCTCAGTAATTAATTTGCCAGAAGTTGAGTTGATTAAAATTAGCAAATACGATTTCACATTATTCGCGTTTCTACTTTTATTTTAGGAATTTCATAGGCCAAGAAGGGAGAAAGAGAAAAGAGTAAATATACAAAAAAATTGCTAATAAGTACTCATAACTAATATGAAGCATTGTGCTCTACAAATATACACACATACGTTACAATAAATATTCATTTAAGAGCGAGTTTCAAGCGTTGGCTAACTAATTAAATTGCGTAGCCGACTAGCAAAAGTCAATGTACTTTTATTCCTTTCTATTGTGGTTTTGCTTGCTGTTTTTTGAACATAATCACACCTCACAACGAGAGCGATGACAATAAACTCAAGAGGAAGGAGAACAGCAACAACAACATCAGCAACAGTAGAAACACCGGCTTGGCTGGTCTTTTTCGTTTTTTGTTTTGCTTTTCGTATTCTACTCTTTCAACATTGCACAATGGTATATGGGATACATAGGTACGTATGTGAATGCGTGCACTTCCTTTAACTTCATTTACATAAATTAAATTGTAAAATATGCTTTTTAAAAGCGCTTGCTTGCTTGGATGTACGTGTGTGTGTGGAGAAACGTCTATGGGGTATAAAGCAAACATTTCACATTTTTGCGCATGCGATGGTGACATACATACATATCTATGGCTATGTTTTATGGAAAATAGCGTGTGGTAATGTTCTTACGGGCGTGAGGCTTTTACTAAAAGAACCAAATTCTTTTTGAAAAGTACTCACTAGACACATTTGCAATATAGCAAGCACCGGTCACTTTGCGCGCCATATTTGAAATTACTTGTAATTTAATGGGGCACCTAATACTTTTGGCAAAGGCTTTATATGCATACAAGAACTAAGTAAATATCCCGACATTGCAACTGAAAATGAAATTGAACAGAATTCAAAATATTCAAAAAATTCAACAAAACAAGTGAACATTCAAGCAAATTAATGATATGAAAAGTATTTCTAATTAATATAATATTACTCGACGTGTAATGGTGGGATGTGCCTTCATGCAATGAGATGTCGTATGTGCGCACGTATACAGTTATGTATACTTATGAAATAAAAAAGCATAAATAAATCTTTAAATATTGCAGTTTTAAAAATGGCTCTGAAAATAGAAAACAGAAAAGAATACATCTCGTGTAGAAAGTAAAAAGAATCTAAACCCAAATAACTGTTGAAATGTTTTTAATTGTAAAAAACATTTATGATAAAAAAAAATTAAAAACAAATTGTTTAATATTAGCGAAAATTAATTGTTGTTTTTTTACAAGTTTTATTCTTTTTTTATATAATTATTCTTACTAAACTATCCCCAAGTACAAGTTTGCATAAGCAAGTAAGACTCAAAATACTTAACTATTAAAATTAAATTTTGTCTATATTAACTATATTTTAATAAATAGCTTTTTAAAAACTTGCGGTATCGAGTATGACTTAAATGGATTTTTTTCCTTTGATGTAGAATCCATATCTGCTGGGAACGTTGTTGAAAAAAGTTGATGCGTCCTAATATACATATATATGTATATTTATCGTGCATATTCTTTGTTGGCAACCGCCGTAGCCGAATGGGTTGGTGCGTGACTACCTTTCGTAATTCAGAGAAAACGTAGGTTCTAATCTCGATGCAACCCCAAAAATGAAGAAAAAGTTTTTTCTAATAGCGGTCGCCCCTCGGCAGGCAATGGCAAACCTCCGAGTGTACTTCTGCAATGAAAATGATGCTCAGAAAACAACTACGGCTTAAACTGTAGGCTACTTCATATAAAATTCTTGATATTCATTCAAAAATAGAAAAATCTGCCATCGAACGGCAAATGTCTTTTTTTATGAGAAGCCTTTCCATTACAGACGGATAGACGCAGAGGCCCGCCATTGCCTGCCGAACGGCGACCGCTTTTACAAAAAAACTTTACTTATTATTTGAGGCGTTTCGCACCCGGGCCCTATCGTCCCGCTACGGCAGCCGCTCATTATACCGAACATTTTTGCATATCAAATTTTTATATTTTTTAATTTACACTAAATTTATTGTCGAAATTTGTTTAATGTGCAACCACAATCAAGTACGTGTTAATTTGTACTATAATACAGAGGCATACACACCTGCTTTTTGCATTTAAAAACTTGTAAATATGCAAATATATGCACCTACGTAAATAATTTATTTAAATTTTCAATTTCAGTTTCATTTTTCTCGCTTGTTCGAAAGCTCACAAGTGCACAATCAAGCAAATGTAGACACCTACTCAACAGTAAATCGGAATGTGCACCTGTAGCGCGGCATCAGCTCTTTGAAGCCGCGCTTAGTCCCAAGTAATAACCTCCAACTATCTGATTTCGGCAAAATATTAACCTATCATGTCAGTGTAGCCATTTGGGATCAGTTTTGTACCACTTTTATATACTAGAGTCTGTAATGACTGACCAGACTGAAGCTAAATGAATGAGTGAAAAGCTTTTTAACTTACGTTGTTGTATTATTAAGCGAATTAAGGCTTAAGAAAGTAATCATGCAAAGGGCAGTATAAAAATAGGCTTTATTTGCTTTATTTTGTCTATTTGTTCTACTGCAGACTTTGTACGAATATATATAAGTATATATCTTTATCTGTTTGTGTATTGACTTAAACAAGCCCGGTATTTATACAAGTACTATTAAGTGTAGTGTGAACGTCTGTTGTTTTTGTTTTTGCATGAGTCAATTGAGAAGCAGAAATCTAACGCTTTCAGCCGCATGTCACACGTTACCCCCGAGTTGACTGTATGTGTTGTAAACGAGCATTTTTAATTCAAACCCCTTTGGAGCTATCATCAAGAGCATTTTCGTTTTCGGTAAAACCATTTATTTATAAATATTCAAGTAAATGTGTAATTCAGGAGGCTATCATGTACTCGTACGTCTACTGGCATAAACTTTATATTTCGCCCCAGCTGCTACTGCGTTTTAAAGCTTTGACTCAAAATCTCTCATGACTACTGAAGTGTTTGTCTATGTGCTTTTACCTCCTAACGTGCGTGTGTGTGTGTGTGGCTACGTCTGTATTTTCTGTTGTATTGCCCATAACGAGCGCTTTGAAGTCATTCAAAGTCAAAGTCAAGGTTTTCAAACGCTTTCAAAGATACGCTGTGTACTTATTTCTATTGGGAGAGACGGCCAAGTACATTCATAATACAAAGTATTTGACTTTTTGTTTTTATTTCACGTTTTTTACGCTTTTTTCTACTAACTTTTTGATTACGTATAGGTTAATCGCTGTTGTTGCTTTGACTACAATTTAATGACTTGTTACATGTTGTTGATTTTTGCACAACAATTTTCTCGTAAAATATTATATATGAAATTTGGAATATATGTCTGTGTGAATGTGTATGCTTTTTGAGAGGAGCGCCGGCAAACTGGTTTGTGTGGTGATTAACATCTTTATACGGCGAAACACCAACAAAAGCTTGAATTTGTATTGTTGTACTAGTACAGTGATATTGATAGCGTAAAAATGGATAACTTGCACAACAAATTAATGTGGATATATGCAAAAAGTCAATGGGAGAAGTATTGCTGTTAAAAGTAATTGAACTACATAAAATAGAATTTCAATAAAAATGGGGCATTGATGATTCAAATTTTGGTAATTTTTTAACAAATGCAGTGCTTATTTTAATATTTCAATAAACATTTTCAATGTTTTGTAAACAAAGCAAAAATAGTAAGCATAGAACGTAGAATCATAGCAAATTACTCAGCTACTTAATAAGAAAAGCATTCTAGAAGAAGCACTGATGAACAATTTTGGTTACCTTTATCATTTGCTCCGCGGTATCATAAAGAAATATTGAGAAATACTGTGCATCTGATACATCCAATAAAAACAAATATTTTTCTAAAAGCGGTCACCCCCCGGCAGGCAATGGCAAGCCTACCAGCGAATTTATCCCATGAAAGAGCTCCTTCTAAACAACCAACATAAAATTACCCCTTTATTGGGGAAAAAATCAACCTGCACCTTTTCATGAAAAATAATTAAAACTGAAATTATGTAATAAGGTAAGTAGTGAAAACTTGTCAATATGTGCTGCCTTTGTAATAATTTCTGGTGATGTAGTAGAGCTTTGGTTGTCGCTCGGCAAATAAAATCCAGACAATATGCCGTATATTTTAAGTGGTTCATCGGCAGGATATTTACAAATTGCCATGAATACTAATCTCTGCACCACCTAAGCACGTGTCAAATAAACAAAATTTCTTTCAATTCTACTGAGCCACTCACTTGAAACAGCAACTACTCTGATAAGACCTACAAAGCTCATCGGTTACCCTTTGCGCAGGCTTAGATGTGAAGTAAAAAAATAAACATGCTTTATGGTTGATATTAGCTTTGGTTTTTGTATACTATGTTCTCTAAGGAATGACTCACATCGCCAAAAATAAGCTACAGAGGAAATTAAATAATTAGTGTGAAGTAACTTTAAAGACTCGTGCAAGAATGATACAACAAAATCGAAGGTATTTGAATAATTACTATGGCAATTAATTAGTGAAGTTCGCCTCTTAAGCTCCCGGCAACCGAAATGCTGACATGCGCAGTAGAAGTATAAATACAAATGAAGTGTTTGACACATGCGAGTATATCTATTACAACAAAACAACCTGCCGAGAGCGGAATAAGAATTAGCGCTGATAGCTCCCAGGGGGAACAGTAAAGTATAAAGTTTTGATTAAAAGTAAATAAATAAAAAATCACTTCCTAGACAAATGGAATAGCCATTTTTGCTATCGACATTAATATTAATAATCAGCGATGAAGTTGTGTTTTATAGAGCCTGTAAATTATTTTTCATTGATCGTGTAAATGTAAAGGCAATAAACAGTAAAAAGTTATACAAAAACAAAGAAAACAACAAATTCGAAACCTTAAATTAGCGAACAAAATTTGTTGTAACTGCTTTTATTGTTTAATATTTTAATAGCATTTTCAAATGTGCTTATTCTAAGCTGCCACATGCGTACATAAGTTAATTATTGTGAGCGGCCGCGTTAATCAAGTTCGTGGCTTAAGTCTTTTAATTAGACGAGTGAATACATACTTATGTATGTGAGTGTGTGCTGCACTTTTCCTTTTCTAATAATTATAATATCTTATATACTTTTTTCAGAGTTTAATGTGCTTAAATACGTATGTATGTTTGCATGTGCAAAGCTACGTAGTTTTAATTTGAGCTCGCCATGTTACATAATACATTCAACAGAGTACGTCGCTTGGCTCTTGAGATTAATTATTTGCCACAATAGCTAAGCTGACAGCGGTTTGTAACAAAAACAAATATTATTTCAGAAGTGTAAAAGACATTATTACTTCGGTAATACCTATATTTTTTTATAGTTGGTGGCTGACGTATACATTTACGTTTGTGCTTAGCCACTTTATACTTTTTGTGGATATAAGTTTTCATTTAATTCTTTGTCAGTTTTCTGGTTTTTTTTTTGTAAAATTTTTTGTAAGTCTTTTTATAAGAGAAGGGAATTTGAATGATGAGCTCATGAGTGTTACTTGCATTTATTTTTCGAAAGATTGTTTACATGTTCTTCAGTATATATACATACATCAGTAGATTTCCGTAAATAAATTTTTTTCATTATTCTGAATGGTTAAATTTACAATTATTTACTTATGGAAGGTAGTGTGTTTTAAAAGGTAAGAGATGCCAGAAAAATCCCAGAATTTCAATAGAAAAGTGTATATTATTAATTTGAGCCTTGAATTCTATTTCAAGCTTGAATAGAGCTAGCAATATTACTTTTAATTAATATTTATGAATTGATGAAACAACAGGGCGCTATCCTTTTTATAATTTTCAATTCGCCTTTAGTATCTACTGTTTTAATCAATAGTCTCTTTGTTATTTTTTAACTTGTTTGCTTTTACTCTCCTATCTCAAATGCTTTAACTGACATACGTGTTCTTATTAGAAGGAACGTTTTTGAAAATTTGGCGAGGAACCTAGTGAAAAAGGGTGTGCGCAAAACATTTTCTCAGTCATATTGCTTTTTCTGTTAGCAGCCTAGTTTCTTTTAAAGTATTTTGTTTTCTAAGATACCTGTTTTTGGTCACTGTGGAGTATATTTGCAAACATTCAATGGAAGGATATTCTGTTGTAATTTTAAAGTCATAACAAGAACTTGCATAAAATTTAAAAATAGTAATAACATTCGTTTCAACTTATTTTGTATGAACTGAAAGCCTGTTCGCTTTAGAGAGGCGTGCGCCAAGGAGAGGATAATTTGTTCCGATTCCTATGACTTGTTATAGGAAAACAATGTCCGCCCAAGACAAGTGTCCGTTAGAAGAGGTCTCCGCAAATCTATAGCTAGATTTAAGTTGGGCTAACGTGAAGTGAAACCAGTTAAGAAGATGCAAAGAAAAATTATCTGATTTTATCCAGCGTCACTACCAGCCTAGAAAATATTTAAATATGAGAGTTGTGACAAAAAGAGTTAAAGGAAATCATAAAATTAGAAAAAGTTTATTTTGTAATGGAGTCGAGCAACATTTTTGGGGCCAAATATAAATAAAAAAAAAAATTTCTATTAAAGCAATTCTGCATTGTATAACTACTCGGAGATCATAGAACTCCCACCCATTTTGCGCTACAAAAATAATATATATTTTAATTTTCCGAGCTTAAAATATTCACTTCTCATATTCTCTTTCACATAGAGACTCTCTTTCTACACTTCTCGCGCACCAACTTCGGGCTACGAATACTTGGACTGCCAATACTTGCTCTCGTAATTGATGTTACAGAAATATCTGGTAAAATGTTTTACGTGAAGTGGGCGGTAATTGAAAGGTAAAGCTAATTTAAAGCCAAAATATTAGGTAAAATGCTAATTGCAGAATATAATTATGCTAAATATATGGCTTGAAGTTTGTAATTTTTATTTTCATCGAAACTAGAAAATTTTAAAATTTCTTTGAAGTCGTTTTCAAATTATTCAGGGCGTGTCTGCCGCTTACCTTTTAGTTTCCTTGGTAATAATCCTTTTCATAATACTTCAGACGTATCGAAATAATCCATTTAAACTAAAATAATTGAGTATCCAAATCAGTCAATCCAATATGTAGTCGCCAATTATGCCAGACAGCTTTCAGAAAGCTACAGTTAGCATGTAAACATATGCGTATCTATACACAGATGTCTGTGCATATTCTCCAGAGTTTCCGTGTAATTATTTCTGTTGTGCTTGAATTCTTTATAATTTGCGCGCAGTAATCCAAATTACTTTTGAGTTTCTCTGCTATTTATTTTATGAAATTATTTTCTTAATTTTTAATGCATGTCACTTCCTTTTGTTAACAAAGTTGATTACTATAAACATCAGTTACGTTTACTTGATATTTTTACAATTACTTTGTTTCCAATTTAAATTATTTCATGTTTATTTTAGGTTTTATTTTGTTTTTGGCTTTAATTATTCTATTTTTTTTTCACTTAAATGCTGCTTAACTTATGCGATTAATCCAATAAATGCAGTCTTATGGGTTAACAATTAACAAGTAGTGTTAGTGTTATTCAACTAATTTTTCTATTTGAAAATAATAATTGCTCTTTTTATTCGCAATTGTGTCACTTTCCTCTGCTTTTTCTTCTTGATTCAATTGAATTAACACAAACATCTCTTAATTCACAATTCCGTTATACAAAAAACTGCTTTCATCAAGAATTTTCTTTGCCATTTTGTGCACTATTTTTTTTGACTAAATATTTGCCACATTCCTGCCAATCGGCTACATTTCCGCATTGTAATCACAAGCTCACTAGTTACATTTTCACAGTTGGGATTGAGAATTTTTGTTGAATTTGTGTTTTTGTTTTTGTTTGTTTTGCAAATTTCCAACCTTTCGAAACAACTACTCAAACCAAATTAAGTTACTTATTCTTAGCACATTTCTTTCATCACCAATTGCCTTCTCTTTCTTCTTCTTCTTATTTCTTTTCCACAACAGAGCCGCATAGTCAGCGTTCTACCAATATCTACATTGAATTTAGTTTAGCTGTTTAACTGGCTACTATGTTAGTTGGTTGGTTGATTTTGTTAGCACATAAGTCTCGCATCCAGAAAACATTTACGAAACTGTGTCTCGATCGTATTGTTGCTTGCGGAAAACTGAATCACGGATGAGTCGCATCGCCACATCAATGTCATGGGCACACTTGTGAACGTACTTAGCACACAGACCCACACTCGCTCAGAATAAAACACATACATACATACATTAACAATATGAAGCTAACCGTCGCTCGACAAAGCTGAGCTCGAGTTCGAGTAGAATTTGAGCGCCTCTGGTGGCACCTGAAAGTCAATCGTGAATAGATAGTTAGACTTTTACACGCAATTTACTCCGCGAGCGGCAAATGTTTCCCATTTACAATGTACACGCACACATGTGTGCAAAGAAAATTCTGATATGTACTCATGGTGCTCGCGGCCATGGCAGTGGCAGTAGCAAGAGACACCAGTGTACAGCTTCATTCACTCAGTAATCGGGTTTTGGTATTCTAAATGCTCGTAACTCAACGAAAGCAATCGCAATTCATCATCAAAAACAATCTTCCTCTTTGAAGTTTCACTCAGCACTCAAAATACGTATCGTATTCATCGCATGACTCTTTCACCATCGGAAAAGAATTATCTCTTCTGATCGGCTTTTACTTGTCTGGCGTGCGCGCCTATCAGAATATGCTGTTGTCAGTGTGGAAGAGAAATTCTACGAACAACAGTCGCGCGCAAATACCATTACAGTTTGCGCTCTTACATACGTACCTATACAGGTGTCTTAGAACGTACAACAACAATTGTTGACATTGAACGTTTGTCGGTAGGGAAGTCGTTTACATGGCTTATTCTTTGTTGGAATACACTCAACACGGTCAATTGAAAGTCCCACTCAAAGCAAATGTTCTATTGCCACAAACACACACACACACCCTTATACAGAGAGACAAACATCCCAATAAACATTTGTGCGATCTTCAGGTGAGAAGCATTTGGTAACTAAGTATTTTAGTTAGTTTAGCGCATATAAATTTTCAATTGAAGGAGTTTTTAAACTAATAGTAAACAGTGGGACTAATATTTTTTAAAGTATTTCTCCACTCGTTCTAAAATTGTGAACAAATATTTAAGAAAAATTTAAAATGTATTTTCAAACTATAAATGGTGAACATCAGCTTGAGGACTAAGAAGAAGAACTAAGAGAATTTATTTTAAAATGTTCGTTGGGATGAAGGCGCACTCGTACAGAGGCACTCAGTTGTAGGCGCTAGTGTGAATAGATTTTTTACCTGTGTAGGTCTGAGGTTCTAAGAACATATTACTTCTAATTCACCACTCACAAGCCAAATTGAGCGTGAGAGCGTAAAATTACAAAATTCATCGTTGTGATTGGTTGGCTGGATATTTGAAGCGAATCGCAAATCCCGTTTGCCATTCTCGTTTATATGACAAGAATGACGATGTTTCCCGATTCTTGAAGCTCGATTCCCATTGCCACAATATTGTCATTGCCATTGTTGGTACCTCATAGTTTTTCTTACTTAGATGATCACTCCTAACAGATAACATAAGAACAGCATCGCTTAGCTGCGCTTAACAGCGCTTACGTCTTTGCTGATGCATTTTTGCAACTTTTGCATTCACCAAAAGTATTACCATCTTCAGCTTTTAAAGCCAAGCAAGATTTGATTTATTTATGTCGACAACATCGACTTTTCAACATACAAATTAATAACTTTTTTCTAAAAGGTGTCTCACAATGGGCCGACATTAGCTCATTAAGCCTCTGCGGTCGTATTAAATTTGGAAAAGTGTGTCGTACTGCTCGGAATTAATTTGCGTTGAAAGAGCAGTGATATATAACATGTAGGATTATGAAGGATAAGCAAGATTTATAAATTCCATAAATAAATATAATATAAAATTAGTACGGTTCCTTGCTGTGATGGCTCATGTTATTTTAAATGTTATTATCACTCAACTCGTGCTAAGTGATATCAACTATATCAAAGAGCATTTGGGTCTATTTGAAAAGCTTCAATTAGCTAGAAAAGTAACTAACATTTGTCCATAAGTATAATTTAAAAATTTTCTAGTATGACATTATTCCAAAATGAAAGCTTAGTATAAATAAATAAGTGATGAATTAAGACAAGCTTGGAAATCTCAAGTTGTAGCCCTTAACAAATCCACAACTATTCTTAGTAAATCTGAAATGTCAAGGGGACATAAATAATTAAATCAACTTTTCATTGCCGTGGAGGATTGGAGATATAAAATATGAAAATGACAGATTATAGAACTAAACAGTAGTAAAGAGCTAAAACCAAGTTACTTACTTACTTATGTGGCGCTACAACCGTGTGTCGGTGTTGGCCGAATCCAAAATAGCGCGCCAGCTGTTTCTGTCCTGCGTTCGTTCGTGCCAATTGGAAATATCGAGTAAAGACAAGTCCTGCAGCACTTTGTCTTTCCTTCCTTTTTGGGGTACCGTGTCGTAAATTCGCCTTGCTGATCTTCTTTTATACGGGTGACATGGCCAAGACAGCGTGGCCGCAGCATTTTTACACGCTTAACTATGTCCATGACCCTATATAGCTCATACCACTCGCTGTTCTACCGTACGCGATACTCCTCACTGACGCCGAGGGTGCCAAAGATCTTACGTAGAATTTTTCTTTCGAAGGCTCCTAAAACTTTTTCATTCGCTGTGGACATCGCCGTATATTAGGACGGGAATTATGAGCGTTTTGTAGAGTGCCATTTTAGTCCTGCGAGAGAGAGCTTTACTTATCAGTTGCCTACTGAGCCGAAAGTAACACCTGTTGGCAAGAGTTAGTCTCCGTTTGATCTACAGGTTGGAGTAATTTCTGTTATTAATACTGGGCCCAAGGTAGATAAAGTCCTTCACAACTTCGAATTGTTGGTTGCCAACACTAAAATATTGTCCAAGACGCGAAGACTCCCTGTGTGCTGACAGCAGGTACTTTGTTTTACCCCATTCACCAGAAGACCCACATTGATCGATTTCGTTGGCATATCCTAGCAGCATGGTACTCTTATGAAAGATAGTACCAGTGCGGCTCTGCTCGGAAGCGCGAAAGAGGTTGAAAGAGTTACAAGATAGAGAATCACCTTGTCTGAAACCACGCTTGGTATCGGAGAGATTACTTCCAATTCTGACGTCGCTTGTGGTAGCGCGCAACGTCTTTTTACAAAGCCGTATTAGTTTTGCGGGGATACTCAGGCATAGCGGCATAGAGGTGATTTCTATCCGTTCTATCAAAGGCGGCTTTTAAATCGTCGGAGAGGTGTTGCGTGTAAAAATGTTTTTCGTGGGTTTTCTCCAGGATTTGGCATATTGTGAAGATCTATGGTGGACTTACCAAGTCTGAAGCCGCACTGATAGGGCAAAATCAGTTTGATGGGCTTCATTCTCTCACACAATACGCTCGACAGGACCTTGTATGCGATGTTAAGCAGGGCTTACCCTGCGGTAACTTGCGCAGATTGCAGGATCACCCCACTTATGTATTGGACACAGCACACTCAGGTTCCATTCGCTTGGCATGCGCTCATCCGACCATATCCTGCAAAGGAGCTGTTTTGTATAGTTTGGCGGTAAGTCCGTCTGCTCCAACGGCTTTGTTGTTTTTGGGTCGCCTAATGGATGTTCGGACTTCATCTTGTTCGGGTGGGGGCACGATGATTCCATCGTCAGCGACTGGGGTATCTGTATCTACTTCCCATCTACGCTGCTACATCCACTATTAAGCAACTGGGAGAAGTTATTCCTCCATAACCTAAGAGCGCCTTGGTCATGCGTCACCAGATTGTTGTTTTCGTTTTTGCATGAGCTGGCCCCGGTCTTAAAACCTTTGGTCTGGCGCTTGAAATTTTGATACAATTCTTGAGCCAGTTTCCTTTTGCCTAGCATCTCAAGCTCTTCGAGCTCACGCCTTTTCACATCCCGTTTCTTTCGCCTGAACTAAAACCAAATACTAGTATTTAATACCACCACAGAAATTACCTTAGTGTACATCCACCAAATAATAAAAAGACAATGCACGTTATTTAATTTTAACATTTAGTTTTCGACTAGTTTCTGATCCCTAACATTTCTCCCGGTATACGAACGTATTTCCACAATCCTTTTACCTGACCTTAGTGAAGTGCAAGTACCGATAACACGATTAAAAAATAATTAAGAAGCTGAAGCTGACGGAGAGAGCAACAGAATTTAGCCAGACGGCGAGGAGCTGGTAAGGTGCATGAATTTGGTTGGATGAACTCATGCCTGCCGGATGGAACTTAAGTATACTCTGCCCAATCCACAAAAAGAGTCATCCCATTGATCCAGTATCCAGGTGTGAAAGACTAAAGCATTGACAATGGAATGCACAGTTTGAGCTTTTTTAGTATGGTTTTATACCTAGTAAATCAACCATTGACCAAATATTCACAGTACGCAAGATCTTGAAAAAGACCCGTGAGCAGAAACACACGCCACCTTTTTGTGGATTTCAAAACATCACGAAAAGAAAGTGTGTATGTTATATGCCGCGATGTCTAAATTTGGTATTACTGAAAAACTCAAATTACACTAAGAAATATAAACTAACTCCATTAGAATAGGGAAGAACCTCTCCCAGTAGTTTGATACCAAACGAGGTTTTAGACAAGGCGAATCTGTACCGTACGATTCCTTTAAACGGATGCTGAAGAACTGAACCGAGTTAATACAATCTTTTACAAGAGCTCGTAACTACTGGCGTATGCCGATGATGTCAATATTATTGGCTTTAAGAAGATATTTTATATTCCATTTTTCAATAAGCTTACAACGTGCCTTCAACTATAGTTTTCTTGTCTGCTCTTTTCTTGTTGCCGAGACACTCAGTTACTACCATTCAAAAATTATCGCAAAAGGTTTGGAGATACGTAAAACCTGCGCTGCCCAAAAGTCCAAGTTTAATATTGATGAAGATAATCTTATCTCTCCTTTTTTGACCAGTTTTGAATACTGACTTTAGATTATTTTTTCCAATTCTAACATCATTTTTTTTGGGCATTTTTTTATAATGCTGCCTACGCTCCCGACTATCCCATAAACAAAGGAAGTAGCAATACTTGGTGTACCCGCTTTGTAAGCGAGACAATAATCCAATGACTTTAAGATCGACATATTTTTACGTAATTCAACATATTTTCCTGCTTTCATATGTTTCTTTTGCGTTTACAGAATAAGCAGTAAGTATGGATAGAAATGAGAATTTATTTTATGCAACAAAACGACGGCTTTACAACTCAATTCATTGATAACAACAAATAGGCGTCATTTATTTGAATTTGAAATTTGCAAGGGATATCGGTATTTAGCCTTTCAAGCTTGATACCTGCACTCTTGCTGCCGTAACAACTGTGCCTCTGTTGCGATCGCAGGACTATCCTCACTAAATATTTTCCTTAAAAAATGTGAAGCCAGAAGTTCTTTAACTAGTATATTTAAAAGTGATTTTTTTTTTATTTTATGCAACTTTTTTCAAAATAATTAATAATAATTAGCATTTAGAGAACTTAGTCAGCTTAATGGAATTATCGTTATTGGCATAACATTTTCTAGAGTGATATCAAACAATATTCTTCTAAATTTGTTTAAAAGTAGCCCTTTATTAGTTTTTGTGTAGTCAATAGGAAACCATTGTATCCATTGATGACAAATATGTAAATAAATATTATACTCCTCGCTTCGTTTAAGGCTCTGTATTTATTCATCATTCTTCTTCTTCTTTCCAACGCAGAGGAGACCTTCCTCTTCCTCTGCTACCACCAGCTGGTATCGCATCAAATACTTTCAAAGCCGGAGCGTTTATAACCATTCGGACGACATGACCCAGCCAACGTAGCCGCTGGATCTTTATTCGCTGGGCTATGTCTATATCGGCGTAAAGCTCATCCAGCTCATCGTTCCATCGCCTGCGATATTCGCCGTTGACAACGTGCAAAGGCTCAAAAATCTTACGCAGAATCTTTCTCTCAAACACTCCAAGCGTCGCTTCATCGGATGTTGTCATCGTCCAAGCTTCTGCGCCATACGTTAGGACGGGCATGTCGAGAGCCTGGTAGAGTGTTAGTTTTGTTCGTCGAGAAAGGACTTTATTGC
Organism: Anastrepha fraterculus; assembly: GCA_037575425.1. Lineage (NCBI taxonomy): Eukaryota > Metazoa > Arthropoda > Insecta > Diptera > Tephritidae > Anastrepha > Anastrepha fraterculus. The sequence goes on from JAYXIM010003905.1 coordinate 101,869, forward strand.
TCAGTTGCCTACTTAGTCCAAAGTAGCACTTGTTGGCAAGAGAGATTCTACGTTGGATTTCAAGGCTGACATTGTTATCGGTGTTAATGCTGGTTCCTAAATAAACGAAGTATATATATGGAGGATGGTTCCATGTGCAGAAGTCAACGCAAGTGGGGAAAGTTACTGACCGCCATTCACTTGGGAGTGGCCAGGACGATTCTTCTGCATATGGTTCAAGCAGCTCATAACGTCCGGGATTAGCCAACGTATCTTCTGGGTAGCTTCGGAACACCCGTTCGGGAGTGAGCTAACGTGAGAAGGCGAAGCATTCCAGGGTAGCTAATCGTGCGCTAGGTTCAGGACAAGCCACTTAAAAATCCCCCCCAATGAAAAGACTTACAAAGCATCGGATTTATTCATCATTATATGTATTAATATATTTAGCAGATCAATCAATGCGGCCACAAAAAAAGTTATCTTCATAATTCTATTTTCGGAGCTTTAATCACTTTCATTGAAAAGTGGACTAAAGCGCCGCATAACCAACAAAATACAAATACAAGTGTAAAAGCAACAAAATAGAACTGTAAAAGAAAATACCAAATTCAAATAGAAAAAAATTGTTAACAAAAATTAAATGAAATAAACGCAACAATGCATGGTAAAAAGTGTGGCAAAATTGAAGAAATGTGAAGTCAGGGTTCTTGAAGTTCATTGGCTGCAAATTAAGCTGGCTAGATGGCTGGATGGCAAGCTGACTATCTGAATGGCTGATTGACTGACTCGTGGGTTGGTGAGTTAAAGAGTTGAAGAGTTAGTATAAACCCGCACCTAAAGCAGAGAAGCGTGGCAGAAGCTACGAGTATAAAGCTATATGGTTTTCATGGCGAGTAAGCGTACACTTACTTTTTACTAAACATATACATACACTCGTATATCTGAGCTTAAACACTTTAGCGTATAATTCTTTCTCTTCTATTGCTTGATCAAAGACCAAATGAAAGAACTCTGGCAGTGATATATATATATATACATAGGGGCGCCCATCATCGCCTTCACAACGCAAACAAAAATGCCAAACAAAAAATTAAATAGGCAGCACCTAAGCGCTTAGAACAAAAAAATATATTTTAAAAGCTAAAGCTGCGTAGTTTAAGCAGACATATGTACATATACGAGTGTTAAAATACACCGTAATGGTGGGTATAGTTGGCATCAAACTATTCATTCATTCGTTTGCAGTAATTATTCAGGAAAAGAGAAAAATTAGTTGACTGATGATGTTTTAGCCCAAAGTTGAATTCAAGTAGAAGGCAGCTTCAATATTTCTTATGTATTTTATTCGTCGTTCGCTTTTTACACACATGGTTTTTTTTTTTTTTGTTTTCTGTCAAAATTCCCTTAGGATATCAATTAAAAAATATATGATTTTTCTGTGGTGTTTTCGAGGTTTGGAACCCCTTGGAAGGCAATGGCAAACACCCGAGTGCATTTCTGCCATGAAAATCCTCACAAAAAATACCTGCCGTTTGGAGTCGGCTTAAAATTGTAGGTGTCTTTATTGGTTTTTCAATATGATCTCGTTTTTTAATTCTATGAAATTTCCAATTGTACTTTGTATGGGTAACTTGGCCCATCTTGTCACTATTTGTATCAATGATATTTTTGAACCAGTCAAGTAATTTGTTTAGGCTCTCTTTGAACCTTTTGAACTTCATTGTAGTTTCTGAGTGATGTGTCTTT